>JAOXYM010000024.1:5808130-5829206 GCA_028567055.1 Leptatherina wallacei | reverse complement strand
TTACTTGGACGAGCTGGGCAGAAATTGTGCATCACCCTTTGCCTTGAGCTGGCTGTGGTTCAGGCGTTGTCTCAGATGAATGACTATTAGCCTAACGACTCTGTTTGTGCCTGAGGGGAAAGTGTGTCTGTGTATGTGTGAGTGTTCCATCATTTTGTGGCATGTTCAAGAGGGTGGGTCATGGCGTGAAAAGCCTTGTGTTCATTTTCAAATACATATGCTTTCAAATGCACAAACGCACACAATGTTACAGCTCCCGCAACCTGAATCAGACATCACGAGTCGCTTCAAAATATCTGACATTCTTTGCCTTGAAAGAGAAGCGAGATAAATCCCCATGCAACCCTGGGCCAAACATTGTTAGCCCTGTCTGTAACACCATCTCCTCCGCTCTCAAACTAGGCTAAGGGTACAAGCCGCTAGTCTCATTTATCCTTTCAAAACTTTAAATTTCAGTGCGACCTGATAATAGATGAATTTACTCCTTGGCTTCGTCTGATGTCTGCGAGAGAATATAGGGGAAGATCAAGGGAAAGCAAGCAGGAAAATCGGAAGGACATGGGTGCACCTACTGAGGGAATACAAACTTTAATGGAGTAGACAGAAACAAGTTGACAAAAGAGAAGAAAGAGCAGGCATAAAATGTGATGGATGGGTAGAGAAGAGGAGAAATGGAAGAGAGAATGAGTGAAAAGTAGATAAATGATAGAAGAATTGTGGCTGTAGCTGAAGAGGCCCCGAATCGCCGAAGAAGAGCGCAGCGAGCTGATTGCTGAGACAGCGAGAGGGAGAATAGCAGGGAGCAAATGAAGGAGCAGAATACCGCTGGCCGGATGGTGAGCTGGAGATAGAAGGAGAGAAAAGAAATGAACCACCCAAGATAGACGAGGTAAAAACAGAGATGAAAGGCAGGTGTAGATTGCAAAGAGGTGGGTGGTGCAGGATATTCATAACCGGCGGCTACACTGTCTTGCTATGGATTTGAGCTGTGGAATGATGATTTTTGGACAGGGCCAGACTATATCAAATGCACTCATCATCTCCTAAATGTAGGGAATGCCAGGAGCCTGTCACGGTAGCCATTTTCTCAGTTTTGATGTACTCTCAGCTCTGGCCCTGTGATGGAGCCCTGGTGAGATTACTCTGGCAAACAAACCGAGTAGAATGAAGCGACTGACCAACAGACGATTGTCGCCATGCCAGCTGCCACCAATGGGAGAAAATCTACACATTGTTTTAGCTGGGGGGGGGAGAGAGTGCTGAAGGCACACGTGAGGGTAAAAAATAGACAGACACAAATCACAAATCTTATTAAAGATAGGGGGGAAATAAAGGTTATTGCTGGATTAAAAGGGTTTGCATCCAGCCACTTAGTTGTGCATATGCATGCAGGGAAGTGTAACATTAGCATGAAATATTCTGAGATAGCATATCTCACTGAATAAATAAATAGGAAGTTCTCCATTAATCTTTAGCACATATGGATGTTTATTGGAAAACATACTTACCGTGAGCAGACAGATTGGATATACTTTTAGCTGCAGCAGTTTGCATGTCAGCAGAGTGCTGCAGGAATAATGACTCACAATGCATTTTTGGCCGCAGTCTCATCTACATGTATGAATAGATATGAAAACCCCCAAAAAATTGGTTTCAAATCTCAGGTTTTCCCTGATATGACTTGAAGATTAAGCAAGGCTGCACCATAGGGGCTGTGTAGTTTATATTATTATTATTATTTTTGGGGGCAAGAGGTTTGTCTCTAAAGTCTGAGTAAAAAATGAATCTGTATCATATGCTTATTAAATCACTGTAAAATGTGCTACTGACCACCCTGTCTAACAGGAATTATTAAAACTACCACAAAAAATATAAAATTAGGTTCAAAATCAAGAAAAAAACACGGAAAGCTTTCTTATCTGAGATACTAATATCTACTGATTGACAGATTTTAGATTAGCTCATATTAACCACAATGACAGGGTAGACAGAGCCGCATTCATTTCAACCAAAATCCAACCGAACTGCTTAAATATTTGATTATAAAGCTACACAAGAGATGTAAAATATCTCAGTTTACTTCCAGATGAATTCTGCAACTTTTATTATCATGTCAGGCAAGTTCTGGCAAGATGCAGCTAAGGTCTCGGTCGATGTAGCATGCTAGCAGCTGAGGAGAAGTCAGTCAAGCTAGTCCTGTGTTGCATCCATTTATCTCAACGGTCCCCAGTGAAAATTCGTAAAGCTGCCAGATGATGAATAAGGCAGGTGTTCTTCAAAAATTAATTACATACTAAGTAGGGCATATGCATATACAGTACTGTAACACACTCAGTGAAAGCTCATTAACTTAGCTCTTCAATCCACCTAGCATAAATGATTCTGAGCTGCTGTTAAGCCTGTCACATACCATCTTTGTTATTCACAGAATTACTTATTTACCTAATTATTCCTCTGCACTTTAAGTAAGTTCTTCAAATTCTAGCATCCAGATAAGACAGTTTGTGATTTTTTGAAAAATTTATTTAACCTTTTTTTTTTACCAGGCAGATGCTTGAGTTCAAATTATCTCTTTCACAAGCAGGACCTGGCCAACATGGCAGCAGTAACAAAAACGGATCTCACGTTGTAAATGTGAAGTCTAAAAGTCAAATTGTCATCCAAAAAAATCCCCAGATATTTAAATGTACCGGCAATTTCAATTTTAACTCCCTGAGACGTGCAGACAGTGGGACAATGAGGTTTTTCTTTTGATTCAGTGAAAATGTATATATATATTTTTCTCTGCATTCTGCACAAGCCTGAAATGCAGGAGTTCGGCTTCAACTTTTCTAAAAGCAATTTGCAAACATTTCCCTGCCTTTAACAAAGTTTCCTCACAGCAATAAATGATGGTGTCATCTGCATAAAACTTACACTTTGCATTTTGGACATTTCTATCCAAATCATATATATTGTAAATAGCAAGGGACTTAAAACAGAGCCTTGAGAGACCCCCTTATACTGAGTTTTGTCTGAAACATAATTAGTGAAACAAGGCCACAGCAGAATTTTCGAAAGCCCGAAACTGACCAGCCTTAGCTTCATCATCTCATGATCTACTGTATCAAAGGCTTTGGAGAAATCAATAAAAAAGAGAGGCAGTGCTGTTTGCTTTCTAGCGCTGTGATTATCTCATTCACAACTGTAGTAGCTGCTGTGACTGTACTGTGGGACTTTCTGTAGAGGATAAAATAGCATTGCTATCTAAGAAGACCTTTAGTTGATCACTCACGAGTGTTTCCAGAATCTTTGCTAGAGGTGACAGATTGAAAATGGGCTTGTGATTATTAAGATTTGACAAGTCACCACTTTTTGAGAGGGGAAGAACATACCATTTTCCAAGTTTTGGGAATTTCTTTAGTTATGAGGGTTAGATTATAAATATAGGCCAGAGGCTCAACAATAAAGTCAGCAGCAAATTTGAAATGAAATACATCCAACTTGCCCACTGCTACTGGTTTTTTAACATCTAATATTAGAAGGGCTTTGTGTTCCTCTGCAACAGTGAAAAGCCTCAAGTTACATTTAAATGAGGGTCAACAATATTAAAAGAAATGCGCAGGCGAATTTTAGCATTGTTGTTAAAAACAGAACCAGAAGAAAGTGTTAAAATAATTGAGCATCTCAGCTCTGTCATAAATAGCAGTAAAACCTGCTATAATACAAGAGACAAGAAGAGTTATTTGGTTCATATGTCCATGAGGAAGTTAGCTAGCTAGATAGTATGGTTGGCTAGTTCCATGCTAACACATGTATGTACACTTATTTATAATATTGTGGAATTAGGAGTAGGATTTGCTTTTGTTTGTTTTAAATTCTTCTCTGCAGCATTTAAAAGGACTTACGATTGGTCCAAAAGTTTCTGAATAGAAAATCAATATTTATTTATTTTTAGATTTCAACAGTCTGACTAGACATTTTAGTTTAATGTAGCTTTTGGTCCGTTTACATATATATTCTCACTTTAAAGATCCTATATGATCTTATAAAACCTGACTGCCTCTGTCTGCTCTTTCCAATCAAAATTCCTTTAATCTGTCAGGGCTTCAGATTCAAGGCCGATTCTTACAAGCATTTCATTCCACCTCCTCTTCTTTGACCCCTTCAAACTGAAAGGTTGAGGAAAAATCTTTGAAGAATTATCTTGCCACTTTGCTTTGCAAAGGAAAAAAGAAATGAAACCTCAAAGGCAGACTGATTTCTTTATAAACAATAGAGTATTTATTGGCAAGGTGATCCATTCTCAAGTCACCTCTAGAAATTGAATATCAAATTGACAAACTGTGGAGATTTTTCTCATTAATTGGACAATTAGCTTGTGGGAAATTCATTACATGGGGGTGCCGTCACCTCATTAATCACCCTGAACAACGTAAGAGCAATACCTGCAACTGCATCATTACCAATGCACATGAGTTAGGAGCTTCTTCTCTGAGGTTTAGACACGATTTCCCTCCAACTCAACGACATGTGACTGCTTTAAGACAAACCTATAAACTGGAGATAAGATGGACAGATTATAAAGTGTTTGTAGATGCAGTTTATCCTTCCTCTTCAGCCTTTTCCCAGAAAGCCCTAACCTTCCCAGCTGCCCTCTGATTTCACATACAGCCATGCCTCCCTTTGTGGCCCTTGTCCAGAGGAAGGGTGCATTTGGCTGCTCCTGGAAACCTGCTTGAGATCAAAGGAATGGGGAGGGAGTCCTGCTAGTAGCTGATTAACCTGTTGGCACACTGCAGACACAGTCCTTTAGCTCACTGAGCTGCTCAGAGCCATAATCACACTTTTTTCCCAGCTGGATGGAAAGTGAGGACTTGGCTGTATTTTTCTCTGAATGTGAATGGTAGGAAGGAAGGAACGGTGTGGTTTTATACAACTACGGCTGTGCTTAATGTAATGAAAGGCAAATAACTGTACCGTGACTTGGCCAGAAGAAGTGTGGTCCCAGCTCCAGTCAGGTGTGTCCCTTTAGAGGTTACCAACTTACACCTGAGACAATCCCAGCAGCCACAGGAGGAACATTTGCACAGGATTCAATACTCACTTCTTTTTTTTTTGCCTCAGATACCTTCTCACCTGGGTACTGACTGACGTCATGCTGTTGTCCATAATTCTTCACAGGCTTTGTTCTCTTTTTCTTACCTCAAAGTCGTTTGAAAACAAACTTGTACGACTCAATCCTCAGCTTCTAGAGGGACCAGCTCTGTGATTTTCAGACAAAACATTGCACCCTGGAGCATAAGCAACAGGAAACCGTGTCATGCCACAAATGATACTAAGAATACACACAACATTACCTGTAAAAGGAGTTTTATCATCTTTAATTCCAATGTACCTGGAACGTGTCTCCGAGGAGGGGAACGTGGCAGCTGTTGTAGCGCTTTTTGTACGCAGAGGGCCTCCCGCGATGTCAGTAATGATCTCATTTGTATGCATTGTCCTCTTCAAATCTGTGTCACTGTGGGACTTCACCCCCAGTGGATATGGCGTACTGAAAATTACCTCCTTCAGCTCAAACATTGCCCTCCTTTCCTTGCAAACCAGCCACGCAGCTCCTTCCACCCAAATAACTTGCTAAAGCAAATCACTTGTTGGCCCCAGAAATGCTAAAGCAGGTGATGTCCAGTGGGAGAATTAGTGCTCATATATTACCAGTAATTTGTTTCAGAGAAAAGCATTTAATGTGTTTTCTACTTTTATAGAAGACTGTGATGTATGTGCTATGTTTTGACTTACTTTTACAGGTTCTATATGCAGCTTTTCATGCCTGATGTGCTTTTTATCTCTGACTACTTTGTGAAATCTTGCTGTGGAGTGTACTTTACAAATATGAAGTTTAAAAAAAAAAATACAACTAAAGTACTTGGAAAAGGGGGGAAACAACCTCATAAAGCTTTTCTAAATCTTTCTAAACAAAGATAAACCTCATCATAAACCACTGTATAAATGTTTGATGTCTGTTGCCAACTGTTTCAAGCTGTTTGTCAAACTGTCAAACTTTAAAGGCAACAGCGACATTGAGCGCTATCAAATGGCAAATAAGAAAATCCCGTTCAAATATACCCGGCCAGTAGAAGATTGGCTTCAGGAGAAAGGTAAATCTTTATCCACCTTCTAGTCTGTTTCTTTTCTTTTCTGTCATTTCATCGGCTTGCTCCCTTTCAACCTTTGAGAATGAAAAGCCACCCCTTAAACCCTTTAAAAACATGTAAAACAAAGCGTATCTGTCTATTTTTCTTTCCTTGATAATTTCTTTCTTTTTTCCTTTTTGCCATCGCCATCTTCTTAAATATTGTTGAATCATGGTTTCCAGTTAAAGGGACTGGAGAGAGACACTCTATAACCAGTGCAGATGTTAAGTATCAAGTGCTCCTGATCTTTTTGAGCAAAATTGACTTGGAGGGGTTATTATCTATGCAGCAACAGTAGCGCCGATTGTTTTGCGAAGAGGATTAACTCCCTTGGCTCGAATCCACAGCAATGTCTGAGAGCAAACTAATCAGCGGGCATATCCCCCTGAAAACTTTCCAAACAGTAGGTGCTCCTCTCTGCTGTAATTTATCTACTTGCACTTATCGCTAAAGAAAAAACAAATAAATTTCGAACCCATTTTTGGTGATGGAGAGATAATTGGAGGCTTTTTGACAGCATCGTGTCACAGCGCACCCGTCGAGGCGCGCTGTGCCCAGATGGAGCTGTACATATCAATCACTTGGATTATCAATTCAGCACCTTGTTTATGTTTAATACATTTGTGGGGGATTTAAAAAAAGACTCTGCTCCCCTTCTTTATTTCTTTAATGGGGGGGTTTTGGGGGGGGTCTGTATAATACATGTTCTCACTCCACATAATACCATTATAAACTGCTTTTTAAAATTCATCGCACATAAACATCTTAACCTTATTATAAAGTCCCTTTAACAACCGCTAAAACTCTGACAGGTTTGAAAAATCCCATTACTGCTGCATGCATGACTCCACACGTGCTATTTCATTTTCTGTGATATGAACGCCCTGTCCCTGCCATTCCATACCTAATGTGTTTTTGTACGACGAAACAAACAAATGTAACAAGCTTGCCGTGTTCCTTGTCTGTAAATTATACAAATGAGATTTTTAATTATGATTCTTGTATTGTAAAAGTTTAGTGTATTTTCTTCCCAAGATTAATGCATGAGCTGCATGTTTTGACTGTGATATTTAGGCTTCTGCTAATGAATGGCGCACTAGAGCCATGTACTATTGATACTGTCGTTAGAATAAGCCAAAGCCTGTATAGATATGTTTATTAATCATTTCACTGCACAAGTCTACAATTTGGTCCACAGAATATTTAGAGTATCTGTAGACAACATGTTCCAGCTCATTTTTCAGACATGTGTTTTACATTTGCATGTGCTCTCTTGCAGTACTAAATGTAGCATCTGTTGTCATGTAAAATGAATAGGAAGGGAGGGTTGACAAGCCATAAGCATGCTGCATCATCTGGACAATTTGAAGACAATCATCTACAACCTTATCTAAGCAATAAAGCAATACAGCCGTTGCCTTGTATAATTTGTGTCTTCGAACCTTTTCCCCTGCTTCATGCACCAGGCCGGCAGCTGACAATCTTCAACACCCAGGCCACCATCTCTATTGGCGGAAACGACCGAAAGCGACCCTACCAGGGCCAGCTCTCTGGCCTCTACTACAACGGCCTCAAGGTCCTCAACATGGCTGCCGAAGGCCACCCCAATATCAAGGTGAACGGCAGTGTGCGGTTGGTGGGTGATGTGCCCTCAAGCCGGGGCGCCGCGCGTACCACCACCTCAGTACCACCGGAGATGTCCACCACCTTTATCGAGACCACCACCACCCTGTCAACCACAACTACTCGCAAGCAACGCTCACCACCCACCATTCAGGTAGGGCTGATGAGAGTCAAGACTACATGTTATGTTAGTTTTGACTGGAATTTATTCCAATAATAGAGATAAATTATGTAAGAATGCTTATCTTTATATATTTATCATTAAACTTGTAGGAATAGTTTGACTTCTAACAGGGGTTGAGGTTTGGTACTCTTCTACTCCTTTAGTATGGACTTAATTTCACATTTACACTGGCACTGTTTGGTCTACTTTGAACAAACCCTGGTCCATTTCCACGAATAGTACAGTCAGTTTGGAGTAGTGTCAGGGCCAGCCAGGGCCTTTTTGGGCCCCCTGAACAGAATTTGAACACCTCAGCACCATCAGTGCTTAATCTTTAAAGGTTCTTGATCACTTCATACAATGTAAATGTAATACACTCATTCATTTCCAGTTGGTTTACATCATGCTGGTTTAACTTTGGCTGTGGTTTTTAACATTAATGTGGTAGTAAATTCAGAAAAAGATTCCAGTATTAATTTGCACCTTTTAATACGCAAAGTGCTGTATGTGTGTGGTATACTGAATTCATGTTTGAAGGTAAGACAAAACATCAGCAGACAAGACAAATGCAATCTTCTACTAAGAATAGCTTAAAAACTGAAGCCGACTTGTCCTTGACTTCTTATGTTAGTGAACATCAAAAATTCTACTGCGCTCTGCTGCAGAAATAACTGCATGCACCATACAACGGAGACTGCAGGAACTGATTCCACTGGTATTATTTGCATGCCAACCATGAAAATTTCATGGTTTAATTTAAATCATTAGCTGATATATACTGTATGTATATTTATATATATATCATCTAATAATTTAAATCTCGAAAATGTCTTTGTTGGCATTCAAATAATACCAGTGAAATCAGTTCCTGCAGTCCATATATATATATATATATATATATATATATACTGTAAACCACTATATAAAATCAAGGCATATTGACATTTCAAGCACATTTGGGGGTGGGGGGGCATGGTGGCATATGCCCTTTTCACACCAGCACCACACCACCTGATTTGTTTGTGTACACATTACGATTTTCCCGGGGCGAGTTGATACACTTTTGGCACCTACTCCGTTGAGGTCCTGAAGGAGCTTAGTAGAACTGAAAATGGTGACGTGTGCAAATTGCAGACCACTATTGGCCAGTATCTGATATCACGGGATGACCCATGAATGTGACTCCCGATCGCGCTAAACCCAAACCCAATGCCGCGACCAGAGAAAACTTTAGCAGCAGGAGAAGCAGAGCAAGAAGAGATGGGATCCAGGTAAATCATGAGCTCAACTTCCTCCAATTGTTGTTGTCCAATGTGTGTCGCAAACAAATGACTTCACGAAACCTTGCTATGATGGCCCCGCCCACACTGAAGATGGCCACTTTTGCCTTCTATTGTAATCGGAACAAACGAAACCGGGGTAGTGTGGTGTCGGCTGAATGAAGGCAGAGCTGACTAGGTGGGAAAAGGGCAATAGAGGCCCCAAGGAGCAGCTTAGTTTGTTTATCCCTTGGGCCGACTCATTTGCATCCTGGTGGGGACCAAAGAAGTAAACTGGTCTCAGTTCACTTACAAGTGAACCCTTGTGCGGTTAGCTTATAGTATGAATGTAAACGGACTATTCAGTTAATCAAGGACAGGAAGTGACGCAGCTTACTGGATAGCTCACTGCCTCTCGTGTTGTTGTACTGGGTAGCTTTTCAGGTTTGAACACCAGAGTAAAAACAATAATCTCAAGACTGCATTAACTTTGTATTTCTCCATTGTTAACTTGCGGTGAACAAGCTAGCTGAAGGAGAAGGACTTCCGTATTTGGTCCTGGCCAATCGATGAGCCGGGTTTTTTCTTCTTCACCTTATTAATGTTGCCCCTAATGAACAGTTGTTGTAAATTACATTGTCCAGGCAGTTTGGTCTGCTTGAATACAGTCCAGTGTAAGGCAAAGGGGAGGATTGGGGGAAAGTGCTCCCACATCATGAGAGTGTAGTCATGATACAAAAAAGAAGTATTGTAAATTGTTTAAATACCTGTTGATTGGTCAAGAATCTTATTATATAAATGAAGTCCATTCAATGTAACTGTAAATTGTTGTTTTTACCTTCTGTTTCAGTTTGTTAAACTAACCCTATGAATATCATGTGTAGTGTGGTGTTCAATTGCTTATGTCATTGTAGAATAATTGGATGCTTTAGAAGTGGAAAACAGTTTTTCCTTCATGCCACGCTGTCTAAGAGGTAAGGGTTCTGTTTTCTTGCCAATCAGGTTTAAATATGTGACAAAGTGTTAAAGGCTTCTTCGACCCTCTCTTCTGTTTAATGAGTTTTAGGGTCTTTTTATTTTGGGACTGAGGCATGAGAGGATTGCGCCTGCCCTCCTTTTTTCTCTGCTTGATCAGCCAAGGTCAGGATACTGTATTTCTCATTCTGTGGAGGATTGAAAAAGGCTGCTGTTCACTGAGGTGTGCAAAGCCGGCCATGCCTTTTCTCTACATTTCTCTCTCTTCTTCCGTCTCTCTTTCTATCTCTATCTGTCATTCACCCCCTCTGATTCTGGACTAAGAGAAGCCTTTCTCCAATACGTCCCGGGTCCAAGCCAATGAATGTCACCCCAGTGCCAAGAAAGTAATCACGCCCAGCAGTCCTTTGACACCCAGAGCACAAATTGAACCGTTCGTTGTCTATATTAAAGCAATAACTCTCTCTCATGGGCGAGACAGGGTTGGGGGGAGAGGTTTGGTTGTTGGATGACAGACCTCTGTTATCATCCTCTTCACCTCAACATTAGATTGCCAGGCGTGCAGTGGCGATGGCGCCTCATGTCAGTGCTGATACTCATATGTCTGTAGGGGAAGGCTAGGGTACCAGCTGTGAAAAAGCCACTAAATACCCCATGATTTTTAGACAGAAGTGACAGGGTGAGTCAAAATGTCAAAATTTCATATGTGAGGTTTGATGAAAAGTCCGTATCCATTCTGTCCATGTGACACCACTACTCTGCAGCGATGATGACTGAGCTGAGATGCATTACTGTATCATCTCTTACTCAAGAGACAAGGTCAAATCAGATAGGAAAAGTCTGGGTAAAACGCAATTGACGTCTCATTCTATTAATATCAATGGAAGTCAATAAAGTTCTTGATATGAGCTTTTAAACAAAGCCTTCTACATTTAGAGGAGAAATGATGATCCAGTGTCTCTTATGTCAATATCCAGGATGTGGCTGTTGGATTCCAGGTAATGCACTTTGATAACTTAAACAGTAACAATGTGGCTTTTTGCCCATACTAACTTTTTATTTTATTTTTGTATTCCTTCTGAGAGTACGCCCTGTTCATTCTTCTTCCACAAGCTCCCATGACAGGATCTGCTTTGATTCACGCTGCCGTGTCGCAGCATTTCATTTGCCAAGGCCTTTAATTTTACAGTTCCCTAGTTGGCTGTCAAATACTGTGGCGTGAGAGGTAAGGAGAGGACCTGTACCCATTTGGCAGCTTTCTCCACCCCTCTGGGTAGTATAGTGGAGTTTAGGGAGTTGAGCTTTCATTAGTGATGTACTGCAGTGCTCAAAAAGAGCTATAGGCGTCTGACACAGTGCTGGACTCGGGCATGTGCGCAGCTGGTTTAGAAGTAGGTGTGCTTGTGCAGACTAAAACCTGTGTGTTTTGTTATCTACACGCACATCTATTTTTGGTCCACTGAACCGATACTTCCAGTTTCTTCTTCCGAGGTGAGAAGCTGCACATCCCTTGACATCTCTGGATCAACAGGATAAGAGGCAAGGTTGGAAAATAGAGAGACCAATCTCACACTTAATTAATGATTAATTAGCTCCGTGGGGAGAAACATGTTTTGAGACGACAGACACGTTTAATTTTTTCTATCTCTTTTTTTTTTATCTCTCTGTCACTGTCTTCTCATACCGCTGTTCTGTGGGTCAGCCAGACAAGAAATTGTAAGACGTGTTGAATTAAGGTTGCACATAGCATTAAGTGGCATGTACATTCATTTTTACTGTGAAGCACTGCATTCCAAGCAGTCGCATCCATACTGAGTACAGTTTGTTGTTTTCTGATTAAAAATCAAGGTTTTTAACTTTGTTAACATATGATACGTTTTAGGTTACAAGACATATGAGCAAAATAAACTATATATGCAATGGCTTTGAATCTGAAAAGGTCTGTGTGACCTCAGAAAAGCGAGGTCAGAAAGACAACCTTCATGTAAAACATTGTGGGAACAAAAACGGAATATTTTCAGAGTGAAGCTCTACAGCTAATAGCCTACGCCTGTGTTGTGGCAAACTGATGTAATAAGAAGCAAGGGCTCATGCTATGAGGTGAAGTTAGACAGTTGCTTTGAATAGCAAGGCTACCACATTGCAAGCATCAGAATATTTGCGTTTTCTTGTGTTTTCTCACCACTCACTGGCTGGTAGAACGAAGCAGCTGTTGCTCTGGCCAGCGGGTTTGAACGAATCTAGTTCAACCACACACCTGGCCACCTACTAGCTAGATTTACTTAGAGCAGGGGTCTACAACCTTTACAATCCAAAGAGCCAACTTTGCCCTCAGCCTAGCTAAATAAAACTCGTTTAGAGCCACAAATGTTACATGACCCTTTGCAAAAAGACAACTTATTATTTTTGATAAATAGCTACGAAAGGAAATTTGTCATTTTTGAAAAACAATTTCACTTTTCTATTTTCAGGTTTTAAAATAAAGAAAAACAAAACTTTGAATAGAAGATTTTCCTCTATGGGATGTAGATATATATATATTTTCTTTTTTGAAAAGCCCATAGTTTCCAAACTAAATGGCAAGAAAGATCTAAAAGAATATTATGGTACTTTTAGTGTCGTTATGCTGTGGAAATTCAATGCAATTATTTCATGGAAAAAACTGCTGAAACCTGCATTTGTCACAATATCTATATTTAAGAACATTAGCTGGTTCTTTATCACTTATCATTTTTATCCTATGTTATTTAGAGCCGTTGTGGAAGGTCCAAAGAGCCACTTGTGGCTCCAGAGCCGCAGGTTGCAGACCCCTGACTTAGAGGGTTGGCTAGCTGCAGCTGCTAGCCGGCAGGTAGCATACTACAACGAGGCAGAGTGGTTGCTTACTCAAGCCAAGCTTAAGCCCCCGCTTTCCACTTGTACTTACCCTGCTCTACTCTACTCTACCGGTCCAGCTCTACTATACCCGTTTTCTGATGATTAGTGAACAACTATGTAATAATAACACTGTAATCTTTTTATTCAATGGTGAAGTCAGCAAACAACAATCACACAAGCACTGTTACCAGTGGTCTTTAAAAACAGGGTTGAGAGTCGCTATCTAGTGACTTCACAACATAAGGCTAATCACTGGCCTCACTCTCCCCGCTTGGAACCTCAATGGAGTAGGTGCCGTCAGAGTACCTAACTCGGCCTGAGAAACCGCAATTGGAAACACGCTGAAACCTTGTAGAGTAGGGTAGGGTAGAGTAGGTAGGTTACAAGTGGAAAGGGGGCTTTAGTAGCAACAGAATGCTAGCTGCTAGGCTAATGGCCACCTACTTTCCAGTTTAGCATCTACTAAGCCAACAAGCTGCTAAACTGGATAACCTAGCTGCTAGCAGGTGCTGCCCTAACCATTTGGTGAGTGGTAAATATGAATGTTAAAAGTGATGGCATCATTATTCTGATAGTTCCACTTGCATGTGAGCTTCTTTTTTTTTGAGAGCTCAAATATAAAAAACTTGTTTTATCCAATATTAGAACCTGTCATGTAGCAAAGTCAAAATAAACAGGGCAGGCAGAGATGTGGGTGGATTTAGGTTAGCATATTCATAAATCCTAATTCCATTTTTATAAGAAATATGCCTTTTACTTCAGGGCATCATGGGATTAGTAATCTTGGATTTAATAGGTAACTGAACTAGTTTAAAATAAGGAATCATTTTAATACAAATTAATTCATGTAGTTTATTTATGTCCAGCAAACTAATTCTAGTCCCGAGAGAAAATATTTACATAAACAGGTCATCCCTTGGTCATGTTCCAAGACCAATGTCATATCCACATGGGTTCTCCCTTTGGCCCCGTTCCACCAAGTATCTTGAAATTTAGATGGGTATTTCCTGCTTAATCTTGCCAACAGCAAACAGAATGACAAATAAACAAACACTGAAGGCATGCAGCCTCTTCAGCTCATTCAGATGTGCCTGCATTTAGTTGGACAAGATTCATGAGCCAAGCAGTTGTTTTTTTGCCACGTCATGCATGTTTCTTCATGAATATTATAAATGATCCGAGACCTGGCATTAGATATGTCAACCAGCATGCGCCTTATGTAATCACCGGTTACTTTGTTGTCACAACCTGCTAAAGACTTAACCTAAGTCATCGTTCTGTGTTTAATCCGTGTAGCAGTGGGGATTCTTTGATCATATGCCGCAGACAAGGGTGACAAATGCAAACCACATTAGCTATAGCTGCCTGTCCTCGTCTGTTTTCAGCACATTATGTAGAGCTATGGTAATGCATACTCACAGACCTGCTAACGTACATCAATGGGAGGATGATGGTCCTTATATGAAGATTCAAACAGAGTGAAATTAATGTTATATGCTCCAAAATCCATCACTTTTCTCTATACCATCATAAATACATTATGGTACAGCTTTTCAGTCGTGACAAGGATTAATGCAATGAACTGTATATCAAAGAGGTGAATAAACTTATATTGTCTTGTTCACTTTAATCAATATTTTAGGCTCATACAGAGACCTGGATGCCTGTTTCTATCTTACAACTTGTCTTTTCTCCATAAACTACACAGCTCTGTTGGCTGGTAGAGCTTCAGTGTTCATAATGGTTTAGTAAGAAACTGAAATGACTTGGCAATTATTTGAGAAGTTATGCAACACATGATTAAAATTCTACTTCTGGCCTGCACATTGAAAAGCTCGTAGGGGAGAATGGCAGATGATCCTCCCATTAATGAGGACCTACACTTACTTTGCACATCATGCAGTCTTTCTGGAGGTCCTCTTGAGTGTTTCTGCATTCATGGACACACACATTCAGAATGTGTTGTTTGGCTCTATATTCTCATCTCTGTTTGAGGCTTGTGGCCCACAGCAGCATTAGCTCCAGTGTACTGCAGTTGCATTGTGTTGCATTGTTCTGCTGCACAAGTTTGGAACCAGTGGTTTAAAACAAGGAAAAATTCAGATAGTTTTTTTTTTATTTTCAAGGATTTTTTTTATCCACAGCAAGTATTATATGTGTTTATTGAATATGATATACCTGTAACTTTGGAAGCTAAAACGCGTCATTGGGCCTCATATGAATCCTCCTGAACTAAACCAGGTAGCTTGTGAAGAAGGAATCAAAGTCCTCCAGCTCTATAAACTTCAGGTTGGACCAAACAATTTTTTTTTCCTCATGCCGGCTGATTTAATGTGGATACTCATTCTGGGAATACTCATTTATGCAAGGCTCTCCATCATGGGAGATCAGCGTCTCTCGTTCTCAATTAACTCGCGCTGCTGGCTTGAGATATTTGGGAACAATTAGGACGGGAGGCTGCAATCTAGACTACCGTGGGGGGAAAGCGCCGAGGGAGATAGACCGAAAGTTATTTGCATGTTTGCCGATTTAGAGAAATTGCTCGCGTCCATCATCTTCAACCGGCCTGGTGCTCTGGAGATGGGAAAATGAAAGGTAAATTGTTTGTAGCATAATTGGGGTTTCTTGTTTTGTTTTTTTTTGTTTTTTTTCTTTTTTCTTCTTTGCACACGTCACTTTGCATAACGGCAACTTGTGTTGATTTGACCTGCATTATCAGTGTTGATTTTATATTTTCATGGTGGTTTGACTGATAGCTGGAGTTAAGAAAAGTAGTGCAACACAGAAAAAAAAATTTCATGAACCAGATTCAAACAAATGTGATACCCATTCCTCCTCCTGCATTCTCTCGGTTTTACTCTGCTCCGCTCACTCTGCACACCACATTAAGGATATTGCTTAACTCATGGGGATATATCATAATCACTAATTTATTCTCTCTTCAAGAGGTAGTTTGGGAAGCACTGTGCAGCATGCTGCATGCCTCCTCATGCAAGATGATGATGAGCATGTTTATCTGCTCGCGCGAGCAGGCAGATGTGACCTACTTCGCCACCTGCCATCAGTCGCCGCTCCGTCGCCGTGGCTCTCACCTTCCCTTCACAACCAGAGCCACAGATCTGCCACTAATTGTGTAAAGGTCAAACAAGTAGGCAGGTATTCCTCAAGCTGCTTTTTTTTCTTTTCTTTTCTTTTTTTTTTCTGGATGCCCTGCAAGCACCTCAGCTCCAAGCCAGTTGTCGGAGACGAATGCTGCAAGTCCACTGTTTGCTCAGTAGGTCCAATTAGGAGACAACAGACTGATGGCAACTCTGCTGGTGTGTGTGTGTGTGTGTGTGTGTGGCTCATTAAGGGGGTTACACACACATGCATGCACACGTTTTGCACAAGAATCTACCTCTTATATCAGCAACTTGTACAAGCCTCATCCAGACTCATCCATCAGTCGCGTTCGCTCACACTTTGTCGAACAACCACTATCACAGGTTTTTCTGTCAAAGAGTGCCCCCCCCCCCCCCCCCCAACACCACCATCAACATGACTTACTCGATCCAGCTCTCTCTCAATTGTCTGTCTTCTCTGTTGCCAGAGATTGTATGCAGCACCCGTTTGTAATCTCTTTATGAATTTTTCATGTCGCTCAGTGTGCAAGAGAATATGTACATAGAGCGGTTTCCATTAGACTTCTCTGTGTGAAAGTGTTTGGGGGATGCTTGCAATTTTATGTCAGGAGATCATGTGTTTCTTCCTATGTGTGTGTGTGTGTATGTTTGTGTCAGAACAGTTTGTCTCTCAGTGTGTGAGATGCTGCATCAGTTAGCTCCGGGGGTTGTAGACCACAGGGGTTTTTGTAATAGATGTCCCCCACGCCTCGCAACACAGCTTATCTAGATCCTCGGGGGAATGCTTATATGTGTACGTGTAAACCTGTCTTGTCAGCCGCCATTGTCGCGGCGGGGCACTCACACACCAAGAAGCAAGAAAGCAACACACACACATTGCAGTTTGTTTCTGAGCTGACCAGCAGGACCTCGGCACATGCTCCAGGGTGGTGTGGGGCCTCACCTCATGCTGCGTTGCCTCCAGAGATGGCTGACTGGTTATAACACAATGCGCTTGTCCAGGTAGAAACTCTAAAAACACTGAACCTGATTACTTCAGTCAAAATGATTTAAAACACTTTTAATTAAAGATATAAAAACAGCAGATTAAAAACATCTTAAAT
Source organism: Leptatherina wallacei (assembly GCA_028567055.1). Lineage (NCBI taxonomy): Eukaryota > Metazoa > Chordata > Actinopteri > Atheriniformes > Atherinidae > Leptatherina > Leptatherina wallacei. The sequence goes on along the minus strand of JAOXYM010000024.1, from coordinate 5,811,911 downwards.
GATATTCAAAGCGTTGTTGCTGAAATCCAGCTGCTTCTTCTCTCACTACAGATGTCATCTGTCCCCAGACACGAACCAGTAGAGTTACATGAATTATCAAAGTGGAACAGTCGGTATTAAATTCTGTGCCAAGCTATTTTAAAGAGTTGCGAAGTTGCAGCGAGATCCCATACTCTAGTCGGTGTTTAATTAACTTTTTTTCCAGCACAACGGTTCTGGGAACAAAACTATTATAAAAGTTTAACTTCTGTTGCCAGGATTTTTCTTTTTTTCTTTGACACTTTCTCAGTTACTTGATCAAAGACTTGGGAAGTTACAGCTTTCCTGTTGAAAGAGAAACCAAAAAAACGACAACTACACCCTCGATCAATGTTCATATTTGACTTATCTAGACATAAGAAAAAGTAATTAACTAGTCCTTACCTGAGCTTATTGAGCATCAAGGCATGATAAATTGCTGCGTGTCAGTATTTATTGAACAAAAAGTGAGTGAGTGAAAGATTAAGTTTACACTAACTTCTTTCATAGGAATTAAAAAGATTCAGCTGGGAGATAAGGAGGAAAGACATCAGCAGTGATCTCAGGGAAGCAACTGTTGCCGCCCTTTCACCTGGGAAGGGCCATGAGGCCATTTCCAAATGGTTTGGAGTCTATGGTGGACAGTTCCAAGCACGTCCCAGCAAGTCTCCCTCAAGATTAGAGAAATTCTATAAGCCCATCAGCTATATTCTAAACTACACAGGACATAGTTAACATGTTTGATATTTTTTATATAATCTTATGACAGTACAGTTAGAGAAATGACTGAACAAGTATGGCTTGTTTGGAAGTGCTGGCATGATGAAGCCTTATCTCCAGGGATCAAATAAGGGGCTTTTGGGAAGTATTCCTAAGTCACCTGCACATTCATCTACAGTAAATACCAGTCACAAGTCTGGACACACTTTCTCTTTAGATTTAATGGGAAAATGTGTCCAAACTTTTGACTGTATATATATTGGTGCATGGCAGCACAGATAAAAAACATTCTGCGACTGATGTATGCAGCTGATACAATCAGGAACATCTCATATAAACACACAATGCTGACACATTAAAGATGAGATTAAGAACTTTTGCCATTTTTCTATCGACGGCTGATTCGGTGAGTTCTCTCCAGACAATAAAATCTTATCTTGACTCTTGTCTTATTTCTTGCTCTGTCCCTTTCGTTTTCTTTTCCTCCAATAATGTCTTCTTGTGTTTCTTTGCTGAATCAGTCGTGATGCGCGTTCAAAACAGCCAGTGTGTTTATATCTGCTTGTTAGTATGGGACATGGTGCATAAAGCGAAACTCGGCTGCAACATCATGCGGCGTCCCAGAAGAAAAAGTATAGTGCAGTTCCTCAGCCGCGGGACGCTGCTGGGCAGCGACAGCTCCAGAAATGAACTTAATAGATGTCACTGCACCATCAAACGAGTCTGGAACGTGAAGTTTTAAGGTTGGAAAGTTGCGTAATGCGTCTTTAATGCTATTCTTTTCATTTAAGAAACATCTGGAACCTTGAGGAGGATTATAAAATAGAATAGAACCTAAAATTAGGCTGTTTTAGAGCTATGGTGTTTCAGGTTAGTGTTTTCAGGAGAGCTCATCAGCTTTTCAGGGCAGACAAGCTCCCATTGTAATTAGCTTTTCTCTCTAAAAGAAACATGACAACACTTAAGATTTTAAAGTTGGACCTCAACAATTCACATGACTTCTGGAGCAATATTCTTTGAACAAACAAGACCAAAGTGGAGAGCAGCACATTTTATAAAAAGCAAAAACAGCACAAACACCTCATACCAACTGTCAAACACACTGGTGGAGGGCTGATGAGGAGGATACAGGCTCCTTTTAGAGCTGCAGGTCCCACCTAGTGGATCATTAACTCCTCTGTGTGCGTATTCTAGGAGTCTGCTTAGCTTCCCACACACTGATTTTACTTTTTGTTTTAGTTTTAGTTAAATACACAAAGAGACGATGTAATATATCTCATGTCTTTATATAGACACATTCAGAGACATGCAGTTGTCCCGCATTGTCAGTAATGTACCACCCTCAGTATATGACATGCAGCTAACGATAGCCTGAGAGGGATAGTAACACATCTATATTTGCATTACTGTGTCTATGTGCACAACTGGTATCATCAAGACTGAGTAAGAATTAATTAAATATCATACAAAAGCCTCTGATGCTCCACAGTAATAATGTGTGTCGCTGCATTGCTCGGCTGCCCTTTTAGCAAAAGCCCAGAAATGTTTCTCATCTCTGTCCACTGAGAGTCGGTGCAAACTACAGTTACACCTGCTGCTTTTAATAGTAATATGTGATAACTGTTCAGTTCTTTGTGTGTGCGTGTGCAAGTTTCGTTATGCTCGTGCATGCATGTCAAAGTACTGCAGAAAGGCTCCAATGTGCTCTAGGTTTTAAGTAATCTCATTGGTTAGTGATTATGTTTCAACTTTCATCTTCTAAAAAGAGACTAAATCGAATACTTAATTTAGTTTGTGCTCATTAGGAACTGAACCCAAGTGGGACCCCTGGCTAATATGGGACAAGGAAAGCTGGCAACATCAGCCATTACATAACGCCCGCATTGATTTGGTATTACAGCCTTGAAGTCATAATAGTGTTTGACTGCAAGAAATACAGACATATTGGAAGGGATTGAGAAGGGGGATGAAAGTGTAGTCCACAAGGAGAAAGGCTAAGGTCTGATTTCAGCTCTTGTTTTGGACTTCACACAGCAGAAAGCCTATAGTCCTCCCAATGAAACGTATCATCTTTCTCGTAGATTTCATTCTATCAGGTAAACTGATATTTATTGATAAAGCTTTGTCACAAAAGAGCACCATAAACTAAGCTGTGGGGATCGCAAGATTATCATGAGATAATGTGAGGAACAATGTTCTTTAGGAGATATGAAGGCGGAAATCATCGTGTTAAGAACGGAAACGAGGTAAAACAGGATGAAACCGTTCCATAAATCCACCAGTGATGAGACGAATTCAAGCTTTTGTTGAAATATGTATATTTACAGCTTCATAACATGCTTCTCCAGAGGACGTTGAGGCACAGATCACATCTATTTGAAATGAAGATGTGTTGAAAGAAACCAGGGATGTTCAGAGCCAGAGCAGCATTACACGTATAAATGTGATGACACGAAAAACAGCCGCCATTTAGCTTCGTCTTTAAATTCCTGCAGTGATCACAGGCACAGGTGTGCTGCTGTTTGGTCACCCGTACATTTCCCTTGCTGTGAAGCTCCGTTTTCCTAATCGCATCATCTTGGATTCAAGCCCAGTGTGAGTAATGTGGGTTTGAAACTCAGAAAATTAATTGTGATGACTGATTGGTTGGAAGAGCTTTCTAGCTTTGCACATTAAATATGTCAGCATGGGCTCTGGGACATAATGAGGATTGATGATGACGATAATGTGGTGAACATTGTTTATTATTTTCTAAAGATCTAAATACCAAGCAAACATAGAATAATCAGGAAATTTAAAAAGTTGGATTAGTCATGCAGATATGGGCCATATATATCAGATTAGACATGAGCCATTATGGGATTGTGACTATTATATCGATTTGGTGGATAATGATTCAACAATTGTTGATATGATTCGACTTAGGAGCCAGAAACTGATATTAGGGTATCCTAGAGTCTCAAAACTGAATATTTTTAATAACCTATTGATAATAACCAATGTAGTACAGTCTGATTTAGATTGGTGTTATTGCATTGCTTAT
>JAOXYM010000024.1:5763130-5788360 GCA_028567055.1 Leptatherina wallacei | reverse complement strand
ATTGGGATGACTTTTAAGGTGTGACTTCTGTAGATCAGGGCGGCGATGGTAGACCTTAAATGCAGATCGGGTTTTAATTGTTGCAGTAGAAAACTTAACCACCAGGGGGCAGTATACAGTATCAGATTGTATACAACAGAGTTTTTACTATATAGTAATGTAATAGGTGACAGAAACTGTATGTATCAAATACTAGACATCAGGCATTAAAGGGTTAAAGAGACACAAGATAATATTTTTTGGACTTTGTAACACCTCCAGTCCATTTTTCATCCCCGTGGTGCAGACGCTGTTAGTATTTTCTGGCTCATATAGGTCAGCAGGATTTAAAAAGCATCTCCTCTAGCAGCTGCAGCATGAAACACCACACAAATTGTTTCTCATTTCAAACTTAGTTAACTTGCTTTCAGGCCCACTGCCTTTGCACTTGAATTGCAAACAAATGTTAACACCCTCTGCTTCTTTGTATCCACAGAGCGCATATTTTAGTGCTCCCTGTTTTCGAACAGACTAAGGAGGATTTTCTCTTGTAGACGACTGAAACACAATTTATGTGGAGATGCATGCAGAATCACCGGATGGAACTGAATGCAGGGCCGCACATAATGAATAGTGTATGAACATGCAGCACATGAACATACGATAACCATGTGTGAGAGTGCAGGGCATTAAAAATGTAGCAGATTCTGTTATCTGAGAAGATGTAGGACATTTAAGAGTTAATACAAGGTGTCGGTCTAATGTGGCTCACCCTTGTGCATCCCTCAAAGCCTTTTGATGCAACGTATACCTTATTTATGGCTGTTGTTTTCTTTAAGTTTGGGTCTTGTTTGGTTCTGAGTTTCATTGTTTTTGCACTGTTCTACTTTCTGTTCTTTCATTATTTATCTTCAGTTGATTTCTTCCCTATGTTGAGCTTTGCTTTTTACGTTCTTTGTTTACTGATTCTTTTGGTGTTGGACTGCTTCTTGCTTGTTGATGGAAGATTTTCCACCCACTGATTTCTGTTTCTGTCTGTTTCGCTTTGCAGGAGGGGAGCTAGTCATCCCCGTACTAGTCGAGGACCCCATAGACATCCCTTCTGTATCCACCCGTTCACCCTTCATCCCCTTCCCCCCTACCCTCCGCCCTGTCCTAACCATTATTGAGACCACCAAAGAATCCATGGCCATGGCCACTGAGGCGGGGGTACCTTGCTTGTCGGACCGAGGCAGCGATGATTGTGATGGTGGTGATGATGGTGATGATGATGATGATGATGGCATGGTGATTTCGGGGTTTGGCTCTGGCGAAGCTTTCGACTCTAGCCTGCCCCCGACTGACGATGAAGATTTTTACACCACCTTCTCCCTGGTAACAGATAAGATCTTGACCACATCGGCCTATGAAGGTGGCTACAAAGCCCTCGCACCCAAGTGGGAGGCCAAGGACTTGAGGCCTAGCAAAGCCTCAGAGGCAGGTAGGACTACACCCACCTCGCCTCTGCCCGACATCCGGGGCACACCGCCGGCGGCGGTCCCCTCAGACACGCCACCCAAGCTGCCCGCAGGAAAAATGAACAACCGCGAGGTAAAACCCCCGCAGCCGGACATAGTCCTGCTGCCCTTGCCTACGTCCTTTGACCTGGACGGCACCAAGCCAAGGGGCCCTTTCATCACCTCACCCATGCTGCGCACTGTGCCTGCCGCCTTGCCCACTGTGCCTGGCGTGGTGCGGCGAGTTCCCCCCGGAGCCTCAGAGGTGATCCGGGAATCCAGCAGTACCACGGGCATGGTGGTGGGCATCGTCTCAGCCGCCGCCCTCTGCATTCTCATCCTCCTCTACGCCATGTACAAGTACAGGAACAGGGACGAAGGTTCCTACCAGGTAGACGAAACGCGCAACTACATCAGCAACTCGGCGCAAACCAATGGCGCTGTGGTGAAGGATAAAGCACCCAGCGGCAGCGCCAAAGGCAGTGCCAGTAGCAAGAGACCGAAAGACAAGGACAAGGAGTATTATGTATAGAAATCAAGTCATTTCCCAACACGTAAAAAACAAACTGTTTGGAACAAATTAAAAACACTTTTGACAGTACCATATTGGCAACTGTGATTTAAAAATGAACAAAATCTCGTGAGAAACTCGAGACTCGCTGAGTCACTGATACATTTACAAACGAACTTTGGCTTACGGAAGCACACTTACTATTGTAAGCATAACAAAGAGACAATGCAGTACAACTTCATCGGGACTTGGCGTGGACTTTTTTAAGGAGTCCCCGCTGGAGACATGTGGCAGTGTGAATAACATCACTCTTACACCCACACGACCCCAAGTGACTGTGAAGAGGTGTGTGATCCTTGGAGTTCTAATGACCTTGTCCATTGTAACCCTGTAAAATACGAATCGCTGTCATTTCGGCCATTCAGAGCATGCATGTGAGGTGTATGTGACGTGGTGCTGGCATCTGTGTAAGTGAGGGACCTCAAGAAACTATGATTGTCGGGAAAGTTGGAAGTCAAAACATGATTTCGCTATTCAAAGGGGTTTGATTAAATGTAGCTTTCATGGACGCGACATGAGGTAAAGTATACGTGTACTTAAAAGCCGTCTTTTTATTTCTATATCTCGTTGGTTTTTTTTATTAATTTGATGAGTCGTCTATTTATTTGTTAATTTATTTATTTATTTATTGAATTAATGTCTGTGTTTGAAGGATGATGGCCAGTTAGGGTTGACTAAACAGTGCTCGGTGGCTGCTCAGCAGGATGTGATATATCAATGTTATACTGTCCCTCTGTTACATCTCCTTTTAAAATTGGACCTGTGTGCAAGGAATCCAAATTGTAGATGGTATTCAAGTGTGCAAGAGTGAAGGAATCAGGCTAAAAGTGTAATGCTTTGTTTTTAAATCAGAATCTAAAATCTCAGATTCTTCTTATTTTCCCTTCATCTTGTTTAATTTTATGTTGCATTAACTGATATGCTTTGGCATCATAACTTGTCTAGCTACGATGTAATTGTCACAATCTTATATATAAAAAAGAAAAAAATCAGGTGAACAGGTGTGATGATATCTGTTGTCACAGATAACTGTGTCAAAACAGCAAATATGTTTACATAATTAATTACATCTAGCCGTAGTGCTTTGCAGGTCAATATTGTACAGAAAGTTCAAGTTTCTGTTGTTTTCTTTTTTATTATCATCTTCGTACATAAACAGTTCATTTGATTTTACTGCTGTAGCAACATGACAAGAAAAAAACTAAGCAATCTTTTTATTCTTTTGCCCTGGACAAAAAGACGTGATGTGCACAGGAACATCTGACTAAGCAGGAAGAAAGTGCTGTTAGATTAGAAGTCTAGTCTCTCTAGATGGTGTTTCTCTTCAGTCGCATGATTATTTGACCATCAGCAGCTGACAGTCAAACGTGAAAACACCGCCCTTGGATGTCGTTCGAGGGACTCCTCCTTCTTCTAGAATTACTTTCATCATGTTATTTATTTTTTTATTGGAAATTTTGAAAAAGAAAAAACAGAACAAGAGAATAAAAACAGATGATGGTGGATTTGGAGATCTGTGCTAGCACCTTATTGACTTGCAGGTGTTCTTTTTTTTCTTATTCGTTCTTTTTCTTTTCTTTTCTTTTTTACTGTGACATCAGTGTCTTGTCTGCTTAGCTTATTATTTTTCTTTTTTTTTCTTTAATTATTGTACAGCTAATTTCATGTTTAATTTATATGACATTATGTTCTGGGGATTTTATTTTTTTTGTTATGTCTTTATTTACTGCTGAAAGGATTTGTTCTCATTCATTTTCATGCAAATCAGTCAGTGTGTATGTCCACTTTGAGTTTTTGTGTTGGTATTTGGCTTTTTCAACCAGTTAATTATTGTCTTATGCTCCCTTAACTCCAAACAATTCCCAGAAATAAAAAGAAAATGTTGTTCCCAACCGTTTTGGGTGTTAGACTGCGAGTGGCTGTCACTCTCTCGTCTATGCCGTGCAGCGAGATCAGGAGACGACGCTGCAAGAAGATGGAGACAGATATCATCCACACCAAACACTACTCGCTGAGGCACAATCGCTCATCCATTTGCTATCACGTCACTGATTTCCTTTATACCAAAAAGTGGTATCATTTCTATTCAAATGAAGTCCAGAACAGAGCATCTCAACACTCTCATTTACCTACAGATGATTATGCAAATTCGTACAGTGTTCATTGATGCAACAACGAGCGGAAGAAGCAGAGAGAAAACAGTTAGTAAAGAGTCCAGAGTCACAACATTGGGATGGCTTTTGGTTTCTTTAAGGTGAAGACTTTGTCAGAGTGAACAGCCGAATACAATTCTTCACAACCATATGGTCCGGTTATGAGCTTCTCAACACAGCAGCACCTGCTTTCCCAGCTCGTTTTTACACCCTGTCCATATTTCGTGCAAATGGGCCTTCACACAGCCGGTCATTAACTTGCAATAGCCCATTGATGTAGGATATCAGAGCACTGTGTGTGAGTATATCCAGCTCACACAATGACTACATATTAACTCATTCATCCTGCCACAGGCAAAGCGAGCAAAAAGGGCCAGCAGAGATTTGTTCAACTCTTTTTGCCATTCTGAGCCACTGAGAATGAGAGATTACCTTTTCTTTCCTGAAAATGCGTGGAAATTTGTTCTGCTTAAGTCAACACTTATAAGGTTGACATGTAAGGCAGTAATGTCCGTTCATACATTCAGTCCATTTCACTGCATATAATGTTTAATAAAGGCAAAGGTCCATAATTATACAGGCACTAGAATCAATATGTGATGGATTCACGACTATTCCATCCTACAAAGAATGACCACCAGAAGCTGCAGCTCCTAAAATATGCCATAGAATTTAATAGTGATTTTTATTTTCAGCCATCACATCCACAAAACATCCGCAGCTTGTGATACAGTTGGATTCTCATACCTTTTGCAGGACCACAATCTTTAGAAATTCTCTTGCCGGGCTCTATGCTAAGCATTTAATACCAAATAACCGAGGATCATAACAAAACTGCTCCTTTTATTGGAAGCTACTGCAGACTTCAGATGTGAACAAGAATGCTGGTTCCTATAGGTTTCGCATTGAGACTGCAGTTGCATCAGTTGGTGATCAGTATGAGAGAGTCTTGATCACACCTAAGGTCTTATAACACATATGAATAAAGGCAAATGACTGAAAGCCTATTAAACAGTGATATGATACAACTCATTCAGTAGAAAAGGGACTGTTTTTTTTTGTCAGCATTAAATACATTTCCTCTTGCTCTCTATCAGTGAGCCATCCATCACTACAGAGATCTGCAGGTGTGAAAGTGATCTGATGTTTTCAACTATTTTCCATATGAACAGGCTCCTGAACAAAGGATTTCTTCTCGATAGCTGCACGAGCGGACCTATAGGGGGGGACTGGATGGGGCTCAAGCCACCCCTAAAATCTGACTGATCCCCCAAGAATAGCCAATCAACTACCAACGAATATGTAATGTAAACTGACCTTCACTTGGGTTAACCTCAGATGTCCAAGTGTCAGTGAATGCAGCATATACTGTAATGTACTTCTATATTTAAATTCAAATTTATTGATTTATAGAGCACTTTTCATACATATAAGCAACACAAAGTGCTTTCCATAAAAAACAAACAATAAACAGTTCTAAAATCACCCATCTAATCATACTCTCACTGACAAACATTCATGAGCACACATGTATTCAAATCCCCCACCCCCACCCTTCTGTCTCTTTTAACTCAGCAAAAATGAAAAGAATTCAAAGAAATCTGGCTTGACACTGCAGTGAGGAAACATGTTGGGGATCCATTCACACCAGGAACCAGCCCACCCAAGACCACCGAGGCCACCACCACAGGGAACCACCCAGATCAGGGGAGCCAGAGGTCCACACCACAGTTATTAAGCTGCGGTGCAGGACCCCCGGCCAACCAGTCAAAGACAGTCCCCGCAACAGCAACCCCACCGACTGTGCAGCCATAGCCTCCGGTGTGAAGGATCCCCATGAGGAAACCACTGGAGTTTATGATAAACAGTAAGATCAAATTAAAGCAACAGGTATGAAATATAAATAAAAAGAAAATAAGAGCAATGTACTTGACAAAACAGTACAATAAAAGCAATAAATAAGTTGATAAAAATAAACATGAAAGCCAAGTAAAAATTAAGCTAAAAGCTAAGGTGCGTCTCGACCCTCTTCTTAAAAACATCAACAGTCTCTGCAGCCCTGAGGCCCTCCGGCAGGCTGTTCCAGAGTCTGGGGCCATAGTGATAGAAAGAAGCCTCCCCAAAGGTTTTGTAACAGCTAAGAGGACCAGAGGACCTCAGGGTCTGCGAGGGTTCGTAATCTAAAAGGAGGTCAGATAAATAAGAAGGCCCAAGACCATTAAGACATTTCTAAACTACTAAAAGACTCTTAAAATCAATCCTGAAATGCACGGGGAGCCAATGCAGAGATTTTAAAACTGGTGTAATGTGTTCCCGCCCCCTGGTCTTCTGGAGTTCTGGAGTAACTCAGTGGCACTATATGTATGGCCTTAGGGTTTCTGCAATGTGGAAGTTTGACAATACAAATAAAAGGCAGACTATCATGGAATTTGCTCATATGAGGCTGAATTTTCTGCTTTTCCTACTAACCTAAGAAGTTTTCAGTGTCTCAGCCAAATGAAGAAGCAAGACGAGAGTGAAGTTTAACGGCTGCAGCTTCCTGTCCGTGTGACGTCACCTACACATGCACCTACACTTGCACCTACAGTTGCAGGACTCAAGTCAATCAGAAACATAGAGGTTGCGCCAGAGACTATAGCTAGTCATTGCAGCTGCCGCAGGTTTGCCGCAGGCTGAAGTTGGTTTGGTCTCTAACCAACTTTCCTGTTTAGCACCTATATCATGAAGGTCTTTAGAACTAAAATAATATCTTCATATTTTCCTATTGAACTGTGAAAATTGTATACCTCCACCACGTGATTAGATACCCTTCTAAGAAAAATTTGGGTTACAGAATAAACATAATTCAGGGTTAAATGTGGGAATATGTGTTGATATATGTTGCTTTACATCAACTCTGTTCTCTGTTCAATGTTCTTGATCACAATGCAGCATTTATACTGCATCATCACACCAAACACCTACATGGTGATAATATTTATCATAAAGCCCCCTGATTTAATTACGGTTAAGTTTAACAGCCAACTGATGAAGAAAGAGTGATAAAACAAGTGATGCAACAAGCGGTAACCTCCGATGGAGAAATGTGAAGCCTATGGGGAAGTGCCAAAAATTGTAGTTCACCCCTCATCTGCTAGGGCTGGCTCCAAAATCCCCATAGACTCCCATGTTAAAAAGGCCAACTTCACAGCAGAAATAAACATGTTTACAGCCTGGTTCAAAACAACATTTTAGGTTTAATAGATCAAGTTTACCGTCATGACAACTGTGGGGGGAGTTAACTTATTTATCACTCATTAGTTTAGATGTTATTTAACCTAATCTTAAAATTCTTCATAATTAGGGGCATGCCCTTTTGAATTAAATTGAAATATCTTTACTGTCATTGGGCCTGAAGATTCAACGAAACTGAAACCTGTCTCCCATATACAGACAAAACAGACATTGTACGTACATTAAAAGGATCAGGTAGGATGCAGGTCATGGAAATTACACATTAGGAAGGGTGGGAGTGAGGGCGGCTAGCACAGCGCCCTACAGGGGCACTTTACTGGGTCACAAAAAACACCTCAGTACACATAAGCACATATTCAGACAGTCACAACATGAGACAACGCTGGGGAGGGCGGGTGTGTGGGGGTGCTAGCTTCCAGCCCAACCCGGAGCAGATGCAGCCATAGGCGCCTCCATCACTGGTTTAGTTGGTAGCGGGGGGTGGAGTAGAAAGGGGTCGACAGAGGCAGTGAAGTTCAAGGGACGGAGTCCGTGAAATTTTACCCAGTTCATTTCAAGTCTTACGTCTAAGATGGAACGAGACGTCCTTGAGTAGAGCTAAGCCAAGGAATCACAGAGCCAGTGGGATGGGAGTGGGGGAGGAGAGGGGACTGAGCATCAGTGCATTCCTTCCCGGGAGAGTTGATAATGTGGGGAGCCAGATTGAGATAGCAGCACTTTGTTTTAGGAACAGGCAGCACTTGTTTTTCCGTCATCCTTGAGTCTATCAGTGGTCCCAGGGCAACTCTAATCAGCCAAAACAGGGGTCAATTTCAATTTCCATCCAGCGGAGCTGACAATCCGGTCAAGTTAGAATCAATTCCGCAAATGAGTCCAGGCACCGCAGAAAGTTTGCCATTTAACTCGGAAACGACATCCAGTTTGCGGCTCAGGTCATAAAATGTCTGCGTCTGTGTCCCAATCGCTCGGCAAATACCAGTGCAGCAGTCGAGCAGCTTGCCATTGTCTGCCGACAGCTTTTCAATTTTGAGATACAACAGGTATCCGCCCGCTCCAAACAGCGGAAACCCAATGATCATAAATGCAAATATGTAGAGATCCTCCACGTCCTCGACGGAAAATTGAGACAGGCATAAGATCCTCCATTTCCCCCAGGAGTCCATCCCATAACCTGCGATGTGCGTTCCGTCCGGACAGGCAGGCTCTCCCTTGCCCTGTCTTTGGGTAGAAAAAATCTGGTCAATAGCATTGACGGACCAACTAATCAAATCTTTGATTAATCTTTGAACTTTTGATTGACATGCACAAGATATCCGGCAGCAAGGAGGCAGCTCCGGGTTAGCTCTTAGCTATAGGCAGTTCAGTTTGATCATCCGTCCCCACACTCACAGTCCCCCTCTCAGCTCCCTAATTTTTGTATTTTCTGGGGGTGACGAGACATGTGACGCTGCCAAGATGGCGACAATGGGAATCGCACAAGCTTCATTTCAGCTACTCAGAAACCTACAGACTATTTATCAATGATTAAAGATGTACAATGCAGTATAAGTAAACAACTGTTGATTATATATATATATATATATATACATATATATATATGTATACATAAATATATAAATTTGCAAGAAGAAAAGAAAGTGTAATTTGTTCTATCCTTTTCAGGCTCAGGGCCCCAGGCTGCCCCCCGTCGAAACCTTTCCTGAAGCCCCTGTTTAGCCGAAATCTTTCTCCCACCTGGTTAGACCTGTTCATAATTCCCCTCACCACATTTGCGGCCCCTGAAAGGTCAGCTCTGTCCAGGCAACATCTACACAACAACAATGTTTTCAAGAAGACATCTCCTAGCTTCCTCACTAGATAACTGAACATGATTCATCTTCATTGATGTGTGCATTGCTGTTTCATGCTGAGCAGATTTTATGTGTGACACCAGCCAAAATCAGTTAATACTGAAAAGTAATATGTAATTTTTCATCCTCCGGCTTCACTTCATAGTGCCTGACAGTACTGTAAGAGCTCTAAGTTTTGTCTACCTTTGCTAGCGCATCCATGAAGCTAGCCAGTTTCTTCCTCCTGAGCACGAGTTGAACAATAAACAAACACAAAAGAGACATACTTGCGACAAAAAAACCTATTAGCTGGTGTCATGAGTGTTAAAAAACCCACATTCCTCACAGGGGCTACGCCCATGGTTCTGTGTAAAAAATATAGTCCCTTTAACACTTGTCCAAAAATCCACCAACACCCGTAAATATCTGTTTTTTTATGGGAACGGGAAAATAATTTATTGGCATTCAGCCCTGTAATGGCTCTGCTGTAGTTCTGGCTTCAATCGGCATCAAAGGCAATACAGGACACAGGTGAACATGAATATTTCAATGAGGATGTTGCACTCAAGGTTACACAAATGAACACAGCTCCCTTTTTCCTGACAGAAACAAATGGTTAATGATCATACCCTCTCACATGGAGGCTCTGAAGCTAACAGCAACAACTTGCAGTGAAAAAGATGATGAGATTGATCAATTTGAGCTGTAGTCAAGACACCTTGAGGCTCAATGTTGTGCAGGCTAATGTCTGCTGTCCGGTCAAAAATAGAAATCCATGCTTAGCAGAAACTATTGTTGAGCACAGCCCTCAGAAAACAGCGTTATAGCTTATAGCTTACATACTTGTGCCCTGAGAGTTAGGCTAGTGGTAGTTGATGGTTTCTGTAATATATAGCACACAGAGGATTGATAGTAAAGATAATACTTTAATCAATGGGGAAGACTTGAATCACCTTGTTTTAGAGGCTGTAACCACATTTAAAATCTGTGTTAAACACACAATTTGCGTATTTGAGTATTTTACATGTCAGGTTACTAACTCTACCTCTTTAGCACCAAGCTGTAAATAAGGTTAGCAACTTTCTTAAACAGTTAGCTCCTCACTTCTGACGCTTGTTTCTGATTTCTAGACATGTAAAACAAAAAGTCAATTCATACACGTTTAAAGTCTACATGATATCATCCTGAAACAGCAGTCAGACACGGTAAACACAAAACAACCAGCTCATTTTAACATGCTTTATTGGCTCTAGTGGCCTTTATTTGACAGCAGCTCCACAGGAAAGGGGGTCAAAGAGTGAAGAATGACCTGCAGCAAAGGGCCCCAGGCTGGGACTCAACCTGGGCCGGCCACACTGAGGAGCTGTAGCCTCTGTACGTAGGGCGGCCGCTCAACATGACGCCCCTGCCTGCTTGCTTTTACCAGCTGAGAGCAGTGATTATGATTTAAGTTTGTATCTATCTCTGTTTAGTATTTTTTTTCTAATTTCATAGTGAAACTGAAACTAAAAATCTCTACAGTGCAATATTTTACCTTTAAAACAGGATCCAGGTTTAGGTATTTAGTATATTCGTCGTTAGCCTGCTGTTGTTTGCCTTTGAATTCTGATGTTTTGCACTTTCATTTAAGACACCTTAAAGCTGATTAAAGGAAGGTGTTGATTAGTTCTTCCCAAAGCAATTGCTTCTTTGAAATCAGTCAATACGTATCTGGTCTTGTGTACGCTGAGCATGTGGCAGCAATATCCCATGCATAGATGGTTGAATTTCATTTCTCTCCAACTATCAGAGCTGGCTCACTCTAAAGAGCATTTGTAATGGACTCTTAACCTCATTTGCATCACTCTGCAATATAAATCTCACTTTAATTGTGGGCTTATATTTAGATAAGGAAGCAACATGGCAGTCAGCAACCAGAAAATCCAGTTAATCCAGAGACCTGTCTTCTGTACGTCTATATGACATGCAGGTAAAAAGAAATTAAAAGTTAAGCTCTGTTGGCCTCTTCATGCAAACAATTAGCAGGCTACTTAAACTATAACATGAAGGGAGATGAGAAACGAAAACAAGCCGCAGAGAAGGTAATTGGAGCATAAATCACAGCTGAAAGAAACTCAGTAAATAAAAAGGGATTCTAGTTTAGCCTTCAAAATAGAAAATCAATAATGTTTGCAGTTCATTTCATGATCCTGATTAATTTAAGGCCTCAAATAAAGAAAAAAAAAAGAGAAAAAGATTTGGCTCCTATTACGCCTGCTGACATGAAACCCTAAAAACGATGAGGTGCTGCTATTTTTACTCAACCATTAGTCACTTTCAGATTTACACCAGCGGGGTGCCAGCAGAGAAAACGTAACCATTCATTTGCTTATACAGTTGTTGGCTGACAAAACTTTATTGATTGGATTTTATGTGTAGTGACTACTTTTCCTTTTAGTCAAATTAGTAGAAGTAGATTACATCAGTCGCGCTGATGTCGGCTGGATAATTCATATCTTAATTGACAGAAAAACAATTTACATCTGCTAATGGCTTTTCCAAATGGCCTTCTGTATGTGTTTGACAGCATTGGCGCTGGCGTCTCCCTCTGGGCCTACAGGCTTCCTAAAACAGCAACTAGGGAGTCACACAGCTCCCCCCTCCTGCATGTAAAGGCTGACAGCTGACCTGTTATAAAAATTTTTACATCAACTAATGAACTGGTTAATTCCACTTAAACACTTTGCATGTTTCTCCCTTCCAGTAAACAGCAGGTTTATAAGGCTGATACATCAGCGCTGTCACTGATTACAGATTAAATGTGCATTTGTTGCTCCCTACACCAATGAAAGATGCTGTTAAAACTCATCCGCAGCTGTGGCGTTTTATGGATCTCATCAGTAGAGATGCAAGGCTTTTTTTTCTCTCTCTCTCTCAGTAAAGATTCAGGATAGATGCTGTATCCTCCACGGACTGAGGCAAAGCAGCTGCTAAGGCGATGGTGATCAGTTCTGACAGGTAAAATATGAGCTCGCTGACCTTAACACCGGCGTTATGAAGGGCATACACATACACAACATCAAAAAGAAGTGTGTGTGTGTGTTTCTGCGTCTATGTGCTGAGGCGTGTGCGCGTTTAAACCAAATCAAAGTTTTCTGGGAAAAGGGTTTGTGTGGGTTAAGCATTCATATTCATGTGTCTCACTAGGTGCACACAGTGATACATTTGCAGAATAGTCAGGTGTATATATCTATATGTATGCACTTAATTCACTTTTGTGCCTCACTGCAAGGGGCACACCTCCTATTCTTACGCTCCATCACTCAGCAGCCCAAGCTTTCACTTAGCTCCTCAGCCCTAATTAACTGCCAAAATATGAATGTGCTAATCTAGGCTTTAAATCTTCACTTCCACCGACAAAAGCTTTTACAGGCTGTCAAAGCTGCATGATAAACAGCAGAGCGGCTTTCTCGCCCAGTGGACACAGTGCCATCTAGGGATCAGGTCTTGCAGCTTAGAGTGGAGGGAGTTTGGAGCCATGCATACAAAAAAATACTGTATAAAAGTCTTGACTCAGCTCTTATTTTTTTTATATATTGCTAAAAAAATGGAAAGTATTTGCTGTGAATTATTGAAATATATGTTAACGGAAATTAAATGGCAGCATAAAAGGCAAATTTAGAGTTTAAGTAGTTCTAATGAGCTTTAAAGTCAATATTCAGTATGACCATCTTTCTTATTTCTTTCAGTATAAGTGTTGAGGGACTTTGTGAAGCTTTTCTTTGGATGTTTGCTGTGTTCCCTGTCAAGATGATCCCACACGGTTTCAATCATCTCGAGGTCAAGGCTTCATAAGCGCTGTTTCCAGTTATTTTCATCCAGTTCTTGCAACACGTGGCATACTTCAGCCTTTTCTCTCGGTTTCCCTTCCTTAAATGGCTTTTTGACAGCCACCCTTTCATGGAGACCTTTCCTAATGAGGCCTCAGCCAACTGCAGACAGGTCAACTGAATTCCCAGATGCATAGATCGGGTCTTTCTTCATATTTCTTAAGGACATCACTTGTACTTTTTATGCTTCTCATCTACTTTGGAGACTTTTCTAGACCTGCTGTTTCTTCTTTTGCATTCACTTCCTCAATCATGTAAGGACACCTTGCACATTGTGCTGAGACATGCCACATTTCTGACTAACAGTTCTTTAAAAATCATCTTGTTGGTGGAAAAACTACTTTTATTTGCTGTCAAGTTGTGTCATATTTGATATTTTGTCACACAACTAATAAATTGGGTCCAACTTATGTGTATTGTATTGTATTGTTTCGACAAGCCACTGATAAAGTGCTTTAAGATCCCTTTAAAACTGGTTAAAATTGGAGTTGGGTACCTTTTTTATGCTTGAAGGATCCATAGGTCAGTGTTTTGATTGATGATTCACTGCGAAGAACTTCATTGAATCAAGGAATACATTGAAAATCTGCTGGATTGTGGCCCTTGTGAGACTGAGTTGAGTATCAGCGGCCTAAGGGCTGGGATATACTTGCTGTTTAGCAACGCATCTGTGTACGTATCATGGCTGCCACGTGATCTCAGCATACTTTTAGTAAGAATGCAGGACTGGTTTGGTTGAATCGCGCTGCAGCAAGTATATACACAGACTGTGCAGAGCATTGATGTGCACATTTGTACACACAGCAAATATATTCCAGCCGTAAGGCCACAAGAATATAACAAGAAAGTCTGGCTTTTTGATGCTAAATATTCTTTAAAGCTGGGTGGCTCAAGACTTTATCACAGTGCTGTGAATATAACACATTTAATGAACAATGAAGGACTCATTTTTGCAGAAAAATACAACAGCAAATCTTACCTCACCATCACCTCAGTTGATTATTTTTCTTCCTATAACTCTAAAATGCAACAAAATGTATAAAAATGTAACCATGTAGTTCTTTTTTTTTCTTTTCTACTTTAAAAAAAATCTGACTTGGTTTCAGAAATCTGGAGGGATTCTGACCTGAACACCAAAACACCGCTTCGCTGTCGCTGTGCTTAAAGAGCATCAACAAGCTTGTGAGGATTCCAACAGTGACTGCGAAGCCGAGAGAGTACGTGTCTGCACATTTATACTGTACGTCTCTGTCTCTATCTGTAAGTGTCAGTGAGTGATGTTCAAAACTCTGTGTGTGTGTGTGCGTGTGTGTGATGTATCTGCTACCTTGGGAGACAGTCCTCCTATCCAAGCTTGACAGTGTGATTGGATCCAGTGAGAATCCCAATGAAGCAATAAGTATCTCAGCAGCAGCTTCTCTCCCCCGGCCCCGCCTGCTCAGAGCAGATGGGAGGCGAGTCACGATGGGGTCTGGGAATGATTCGAGGCGAGTGAACTTCAAACCCTTTTAGCTACTGTGAAGGTGAATGCAGCAGAACCAGCAGGGAAATCTGATAACTGATGGTGGCAGATAACTGTTGATGCCATCTAAAGAGGGGTGTACTTGTATACTTAATAGAAAATGGCACAAATAGATATTCTCATCATGACTGAGCAAAAACATAAAAATATATCTAGAAATAAAAACCTCAATGTGGCTCTTTTATGGCTGTAAAAAAAAAATCAAGTTTTATTGCTGATGGAAAAAAGCCACCTTCCCTCCTCGTAATCGGTTCCCAATTCAATACTGGTTCCCCCATGAGCCCAACCAGTCGCAGCAAACACCAATATGCTTTTAATCGAGTTTTGTGCTTATATGAAACTTTTAAAACATCCAGCTGGTTGTTTTGGATGACTCTTAGCTCAGTCCTGGCAGCTGAAACAAAACAGAAACACCCCTACATATTACCAAGATTGGGTTGCAACACCTATTTGCAAATCCTAACAAGTGGAAACTTGTATGTAAACTTCTATATATTTAGTCAGTGTGGCATATAAAAGACCAACATCATTTCACCCTTTTTGTATTCAGGCTACTTTTGCTTTTTGCCTTTGACATTTTGGATTTTTAAAAAACCTTTGACAACCTTTCAAAGGAGGAGACTAATGATTCAGTGGAGCTTTCTGTGTGTTTTCTCTGGGTGCTCTAGTTACCTCCAATAGTCCAAAGACTAATGGTCTAAAGGCTAATTGGTTATTCTAAATTGGTCATAGTGCTGATCCTGAATGGCTGTCCGTCTCTTTGTTAGCCTTGTGATGGACTGGCCAACTTGTTTCAGGTGTACCTCACCTCTTTCCTTCATATTAGCGGAAACACTCTCCAGCTTCCCATAACCCCTATGTATAATAAATCTGGTGTACACAACCGATGAATGGAAAAAATCATTATCTGCGGATTTCTGTGTGAAAACCACAGAATACAGCAGTGACCTGCCAGCCACAAGACAGGCCTGGCCATACTTTAGTGTCTATTTTACTATAAAAGAGGCAGTGGCAGTGTACAAGATTTATATACTCAGATTATAAGGTCAAAGCAATGTTTTCTGAGGTGATAAAACGAGAAAAGTTGGGTCATTTTCTCATAAATATCTGTTCAACTTGTCATGTCTTCAGTCACAGCTGCTGCCCCCTGCTGACCATTAGACAGAATACATGTTTAAAGTGCATTGGCTCAATATTTCAGATCATGAGGTCTTTTCTATCTTTCAGAAGAGAAAGAAGTATTTAGATTTAGATTTTAGAAGGAAAAATTTGAATGCAGGAAAGTAAAATTATACTTTTTCTGCTAATAATTAAGTTTTAAGCCTTGCTGCATGTTGATGAGATATTTTCTTTTACAAGTAACGCTGAGCAAAATTATGAATCCTGGCATTTTTCAAAGTGATTCCAATTTCTGTATATCTGATGTTCTGCAGTTATTTTCCATGCATGACTGGGTGTTAACCACATTTTCCACTGCTTGCCATAATTACTGCAGCAGATTGGCTAAGAACAGCCAATTCTACTGAAATGAGAGTTGTTGTAAAACATTTTTCGTCATTGGCAGTTCTAGCAAATGCATCTAGAAAATGAGTGTCCTCGAGCTCTTTCAGTTTTATCTGACGTTGTGGTGGATCTCAGTTTCATACATTCTTGGTACTCTGAAGCATTTTTGTGGATAAGGTGGTGTAGCAGTGAAAAAAGTCCCTCCATCAAACAGTTACCCACTCTGCCACGTTCCCAATATTGTTTAGGATATTTAAACTAGATAGATTTATGTAAAAACAAGTAAAACCAGTTTTTGGTATGAACACGTATACCAACCAGCACTAGTTGTGATGATAAAACATCAACTAAATTAGCCTGTACCTGAGGATTTCTGCTTTGTATCTGCAGAGCAATAACTTCAACCTTATAAAGGAAAGTCAGTAAGTTGCAGAAGACTGGAAGAACCAACCCTGATGATCTGCAGGATCGGTATGTTCAGGTTTCTCCTGGGAACAGATTAAATGTGAGGCAGCAAGCTACAAAGAGCTAGCTAGGAGCTAGCATGAGCTCAGTTGCTATCTGCTTGCTGGCATGCCAAGTTGTTGATGAGGCCACATTATTATTATTATATTATGATGGAAAAATATTGTATTCATGATATTTTGAACCCTGAAGGAACTTTTGAACTCTGAATGATCTCGAGAGCAGCACAGTGGACTGTTCGCTGTGTTTATGTTTACTGTTTTAATGACATCTGCAAAAGACTTTATGGCCTTCCTGTTTATCTCTCTTCATCCCAGGGGTTAACAGGTCCTCCGGGGGTTGTTGGTTTACAATGGGAGTTGTAAATGAAGGAGGGACTATGTTCTTATAAGAAGCCTGTACTGTCTGAAACAGTTAATTCATTCTGGTCTCCTGGCCAAAATGGGTTCCTTCGAAGTAAAAAAGCTTTCAACTTATACCTGATTTGAGTGGCTGTGGTTCATCGGGAGTTTTTCCCTAACATATTATCATTGAGATCTTCTCTGAGAGTAAGGAAATAGCTGTACAGTCTCAAGTTATTCTAAAGCCACAAGAAGATTAGATTTGTTTGTTAGTTTTTTTAAATGGCAAAAATTTTGCCAATTGACCAATTTTGAAGAACACAGATGAGTTTTCAGGGCATTGAAATCTGCTGAACAAGGATGGTGTCATGTGGTTAGATAAGGTTGAAGTAAAGAATTGGTTTGGTCATGGTTCAGAGTACAGGGGTGCAATAATATATGTGCGTGCACGTGACGTGAAGTTATAGTACACACCACGAATAAAGGTTCCCCTGAAGGCTCCAGTGTTATTAAATCCTGGGTTTGGTCCCCTGCAAAATCAATTTACAGAAAAGTTGGGCAGTTTAAAAAAAATCCTGTAATTATCATTTAGTTATTTGAACTTTAATTCAACAAACACAACACTTGCACAGTGTTAGAGCCGACTGTCGGTCACAGATCATCATTATGTAATATAAACACTGATGTCTTCCCATTCACAAATAAACTCCCTGGTTGTTGAGATTAGTGAGAATTTAATGCTTTAATTTTCACATTGCCGGCAGGTTTCATTTCCTAACAGCTGTTCTTCATTGCATCGGTGCTTGCTCCAGTTGGTCAATCATTTCATTAATGCACAGAACAGGTTTCATTTCATTTGCTTTGTAGATTTCATCTACAACACAATTTTAAATCAGAGCAGTATTTTTTTTAAAAAGGAATAAGCCAATTAGTAATGTACAAAGGGTCTTAGAATCAGTGCCCTCTCCACCCCTCTCCAGGCTGCTCCCATTTTCACCTGATGCAGCTAATTGATGATCTAATGATACTGAATGTGGCTATTACAGCAACGTCACTCAAGTTGTTTCCGCAGCTACATCAGGCCTGCACCATGTGATTTAGTACAGGCCCCTCACAAGTAATGACATTTGATGGTGGCATAAAGGACGTGATGAGCCTCCCGCTCACGGCGCCAGGAGAGGTCATCACGACTGGCAGGCTGAATGGCTGCTCCTCCACCTGTCTGCCATTAAACATGGAAATGGCTCCACTCTCCCGTGACTGTTGCATATTCAATGTGCAAACACAGTGTACAGCGCTTCATCTTATTTTAGCCTGCGTTGTAAATACAAATTGTTGCACAACAAATGCACAAAAACATATTATCTTTAAACCCAGAAGAAAATGAGGTTGATATGGACACTCAGCTGCAATAACCCAATCATTTATTGAACGACAGCAGCTGGATACATTTTCAGCCTTCGGGCTTAAACGAGAAAACAGTGCACGGCTGTCTGAGTGAATGGGTTTGTAATGCAAGCCAAATAGGTTTGTTCTAATGGGAATCAGCTTAGGTGATGGCTGCAGAGCCTTACAACAGCACTATAACAGCAGTAAACGGCGATGGTAAACACCTCATTGTGTCTTGATTGGCTGTGAGAGGAAGAAGCAACACTAGGGAGTTGCTGTGTTTACTAATGCTTATTTGCATGGACTAAGATTCAACCAGCCTCAAACTTGGGAATATTATCTTGAAGCAAAGGGTTTTTTTGTGAGTGTGTGTTTTGCATGAGTATGGGCATGTGGTCTCTAATGTTTCCCATCTGCTTCAAGGTTCACTGGGTTATGTGTTCAGAGATGCTATTCTGCATACCTTGGTTGGAACCAGTGGCTGTTTGACTTCCTGTTGCCTTTCCATCATTTCCAACCGGTCCTCCCATTCTCCTTTCACATCTAACATCAACTAAACATTTCTATCCAAACAACTGTTGCTCACTGGATATTTTCTCCTCTTCAGACCATTCTCTGTAAACCCTACGGTTGTGGGTGAAAATCCCTGTCGATCAGCAGTTTCTGAGATACTCACACCAGCCCATTTGGCATCAACAATCATTCAAAGTCACCTGCAGCATGAATTACATGCAGTACAGAAGATGTTTGTACCCAGCAATCCTAACATGTAGCATACCAAAATGACTGGCAGAAACTCAGCTAAAAGACTCCACCAAGCTTTGGCATCCAAACAAAATATGTGCAACAAAAACGCGAGAAACAGCCACGTCCACTTTGGAGCTTCCAATTACACCGCTTCAAGCAAACCACACAAACAAGATGTCGTATGAAAGCAGAGACTCTGCTGATCACAAATATATCTGTCTGACTCTGCGAGCAAGCAGCCAAATAGTAACAAACAAAAGAAAATCACAAAATCGTGTATCATGTCTTATTTGTGCCGTTTTGTGGTCAGAAATATATTCCACCTCCAAAAAACTCTCTTCTGCCTTTGTTTGAAATGGATCATGGCGGTCCCGGTAGATTCAATGAAGATTATACTGACGTGTTCACTCGTCGTACGGTAAACTATCTTGAGGATCACTTCTTTCCAGACCCGCTTGGTATTTTTCCTGACTGTGGCGACTGATAGAGGTGACGGTTAATTTGGTTATGTCATTTCAGGCGGCAAAAATGATAGGTGTCTTGAAAAAAAAAAGGTTAAATCTCCTTTCTTCCTCATTCTGATGTTCGGTTTCAACTTCAACAAGTTGTCTTGACCATGTTTTCTTCCCTGAATGCCATGGGTTGCTGCCTTATACCTAATAAAGTGGCTGGTGAGTGTGTGTGTGTTTATTTTCTTCTCTGAACATGTTAAACCAGGAGTCCACTTCTTATCAGCTCGTCCCGCTTCAACAACACCAGACGCAGACCTTGATAATCTGGGCACCGTTGAGTCGGTAGGACTTTGTTTCTATGTCTCTCACTGATTCCAAGGTTTCCCTGACTGGGAATCCAGATCGACTATATATTAATGGTGAAAACATTACCATTACTTGACCTGTTTCCAGCTAAGGTTTCAAGTGATGTCAGACATAAGATCCTGTGGGAGGTAGTGGTAGATGTGGTGATAATGAATGACATTAACATCAAGAAGAAGGAACACATACTCAAACAATGCCAAGGACTGAAGGAAGAAGTTGAAAAGATGTGGGGAGTGAAGGCAACAGGGGTGCTAGTGATTATCGGAGCGCTCAGGGGTATGATAATGAAACTAGAAGAGCGACTCATACAGATGCCAGACGCACTACGTAACTTTCTGAGCTTAAAACTCAACATTCCAGACTCATTTGATGGCACAGTGACGTCTATTATTTACATTTCTGGAGTTATCGCTGTCCAGCAGCATCTCGAGGCTGAGAAACAGCACTATACAACTTTTTCTCATTTAGGCCCACCCATAGCTCCGCCCCTGAGATGGAGATGCCAGATGTCTGACCGAGTAGCTCAGGTGTTAGAGGACTAAGGCTGAACACCAGAGCCCACTATTTCAGAACTTTGAATCCAGATCAAAATTATCTGGATTTCCAAATCCTTGGATTCAGATCCATGGACCTGAGATTGATATCTGGGTATTTGAAAATTTTGGTGGAGTGGATCAAAATGATCCTGATTCTGTTAGATGGAGATTTACAAATCCGTCCCTCCCACTGGATCATGGAAGGAAACAGGAAGTGTTTGATGGATGCCAATCATCCGTCCCCACGCTCACAGTCTCTCATTTCTCAGCCGGAGGTTGCCGCTTGGTTTGCCTACAAGAGGCATTAGCCTCAGGCTAGCTGTTAGTAAGCTAACTATTTTGACTTAATCATGGATGTACATCATCAATGGATTTGAATTTCCAGAGCTTGGGGTGTTTACTTGAAGTGCAGAAAAACAATGTGAACAAGAAAAAGTGGAGAGTGAAGCTTAAATTGGCACCGAGATGTGAGAATACTCCCTCGGAGCTAGCAGCAACTCCATGGATGTCCAAGCGCAGAACACCAGCTGAAAAAAAACTGTTCTTGAAATAACTATGGTTACTGGATGTTATGTGTGGGATCCTTTCCATGATTTAATTTGGTTAGTTTATATTCATAGTGATTCCTTCCCTCTTTATCTTGTTGGGGTTTTGATGCTTGTGAGTAAGGCTGGGCAGATCGATCCAAATATCGATATTATCGATACAAAGGCTAGTATCGGTAGCGATCGATACCAGCGTGATGAAATCGATACTTTTCTTGTTGAGGCCTTTGGGGGCAAAAAGCCAAAGAATATAAATGAGAGCCAAATAAAAAGCAGGTTTTGCTTTTTAGTGAATTTTCATTGTTGACTTTATTTTTCTAAAGTGATTGTGTGAGGAAAAAATAGAATTATAGTTATTTTGATATCTTGTTACATAGTTGATGTTATTTTATATTGTTTACAAACAAAAATGCTAAGATTTAAATTTCTCTGTTCTGCCTTTCAGTTTGTTAATGAAAAAAATGTTATTTGACAAAAATCTTCATACTATGTTTCATTATTATCATTATTATGTCAACAAAGAAGCCATCATTTATTGAATCAAATGATGGCTTCATCACCAGGCCCAAAGATATTGCTGAGTATTTCAATAATTACTTCATAAGTAAAGTTGATATAAGAAAAGGCATGTTGCCTGTAAATGGTAATTTATCTGAATCAATCATTAAAACACAAATTATGCACGATAAGGACTGCAAATTTAATTTTTTTTTGTCATTAACATATTGGAAATTGAAAAGCTGTTGTCTGAGTTGAAATATGACAAACCCTGAGGTTATGATAAACTATACAGACTCTTGAAGCTGTCAGCAGGAATTGTGGCTGGTTCGATATGTCACATTTATAACTTGAGTTTTAAGAAAGAAATTTATCCTCAAGTATGGAAGGTTGCTATGGTTACCTCCCTACCTAAAAATAGGAATGAAGAATTCACAGGATCAAATTATTTCTGTAATAAAAGTATTAATTCAGACTTTCAACATGCCTATGAAACCAGTTAATCTACATGTTATATATATCTACATCTTTTTTATCGACCATGAACTTCTATTGGCAAAACTAGCTGCTAACAGGTTCAAGCTCTCAGCTATTAATTGGATGAAAAGCTACCCATTAAAAAGACGGCAATGTGTTTTATTCAGTTGAAGTTTTTCAAGTGTTAAATCATTAGATTGTGGCATTCCTCAGGGAAGTTGCCTCGGACTTTTATTATATTCAATATTTGTGAATGATTTGCCATATGTTTTAAAAAATGCTTCAATTATAATTTATGCAGATGACACAATTATATATACCACCGCTGAGAATGTCACAGACTTGAGCAGTATACTTCCAATTGAGTTGATAAAGATTTCTAATTGGGTCACTGAAAAATGAATGAAAATGAAATTTCTTTCTTTCTCTCTCTCTGTCCCCTCCGGTCGGGTCCAGCAATAAGGTGCAGATTCAAACTGAAACTGAAACTGAGTGAGTGAGTGAGTGAGTGAGTGAGTGAGTGAGTGAGTGAGTGAGTGAGTGAGTGAGTGAGTGAGTGAGTATGAATGTATGTATGTATGTATGTATGCATGCATGTATGTATTCTCGGCTGTTGTTTGCTAGTGATGGTCACAGCTACAGCGCTAGACAATCAGTGAGAGGCAATTTCATCTTGCCTAAACCTAAAACTGATGCCGTCATAAGAACTGTGGTGTACATGGAAATCTCATACTGGAACAGACTTCCACAACATTTCTGAAATTTAAGAAAATTCTTAAAAAAGCTATAATACAGAAAGACATCACTGTAGATTGTCATTAAATGTCTTTTTTGTTATTTTTTCTTTTCTAAAAAAATTGTATTGTTAGAAGTTATGCGTGCTTATTTTTATTTCATTTCAATTTAGTGTACGGAGTGTGATTATCAATACTATTTGTTCTATATGTGTTTATTTCTCTGTGTACATTGTTGGTTATTTTTAATGTAGCATTTAGTGATAAATGTGTGACTGTAAATGTTCTGTGTTTTTTAGTCGTATTGTACTTTTTCTTAATTGACCCCAGGAAGAATAGTCACTACTGAGGGAGTGACTGATGGGGATCATAAACAAACAATAATCAATAATAAAAAGAAAAAAGATTAAATGATTGTGAAATTTCAAGCAAAAAGTATCTGTATTGATATCTGTATCGGCGATACTTGGCCTGGATTTACTTGGTATTGGATTGATACCAAGTAAATCCAGCTAACGTTAGCTTGTCTGCACTTTAGCTTCATAGTTCTGTTCTGGTGGTTTGACCTTTTAATAATAGTTTGCATTTGCAGAGATAAGGGACTCGAGTCTGGAACTTGGACTCTATCTGACTGGGGGCAAACTAGGATCATAAGTAAACAACAGGTTTTACTGGGTCTATTTATTAGAAAAGTATAGCTTTTGCCAATTTAGGACTGTAAGAATTATTATGCAATAATTATGTAAGAAGATATTCATTGGACCTGCACGTATTGGATTTTAGTTCATCAAAATATTGAGCTTTTATTTTTTTTAAATGTAAAAGTTTGAAAATGAATATTTTCTGTACTCATCTCACACATTTACAAGCCATTTAAAAAAATGTAATGAGATTGTTCTGATGCATTACTGTGGGCCTATTGAGCCACTATCCTGCAGATTTTACACATTTACCTGCTGCAGTACACCCAAGTCAAATTATTAATGGCTCATTTATAGACGTGCAGAACTTGAAAACAAGCTCTCATTTGAATCAGGTGTGTTGCAGCAGGGAAACATCTAAAACCTGCAGAACCTTTGGCGATCCTACACTGAAGTGTAGCACATTGGACCTCCTCTTCAGGAAAAAAGAAATGTTATGATCCTCAGTATTAGTATTTTAAATTCCTCTGTGGGTCCAATTGGATTTTGTACACATTATAAACTCATGGATAAGGAGCATATTCACTAATATGAATACATTTCCAAGTTCATCTGCAGGTTTTCCAAATTTAGTAAAGCAAAGAAATCATCATGAGGAGAGGGACAGAGCATCTGTCAGTTAAACTAAAGATCAGTGCTGTTACAAAATGCTGGTAGATAAATGGTAAGTACAGATTTTGTATCCTATAATGCAGTCCTCTAGGTAGACCAGATGGCAGGCGTTGCATGGCAGATTGCTCATTACAACTAAAAGTGACTTGCAACTTGAGTTGGACTTGCAAAAAAGGACTTGTGAACATCTCTGCTATGTTGATCCATATTGTTTCATGTTTTGCTAATACAATGTCTTAACATGGTGAGTGGAGTTGTAGTCCTACCTTAGTGGAAGTACACTCAGTCAGACTTAAGAGTAAACAGTGACGACGCTACTGAACACTTAGTTTGTCATTACAGGATGTAAATCTTTAACATCTTCATACCTGATTCATTTTGTGCTGCAATGGCCGAGTCACTATTGACACCTGCTTCATTATTCAGCTGATAGCAATCTTTTCAAGAGGCTGATGGGATTAAAGGATGCACCAGTAAACTGCTCCCGCAGCCTGTAAGCGGGTCTTTAACTCACACTCTGCATAGATGCTAAATCCTCACAGTTTAACAATAATGGTAACTTAGTAAACAGAAGTAAAGTGATCTGCAGTGTCCACCTGTGATTTCACCTCCAAGTAGTTCGCTTCACTTGAGCTTTGTTTGCCATTGTGGTTCATCTTAGCTGATGTGAAATGTGTCAATCCCAGTCGTGAGTGGACACGCCCCCCAGCACCTGAACGCAGAGAGAGTTGCTCATTTTCCTCTGATAATTTACTGCTGATTGTTTTAATCGTTCATGTATGGTTGAGTGGTGAGCGACACATTTGTTTTTGATGAGATAAACTCAGAATGTAGATGAATTTCTGCCCAATTGGTTTGATTTTCAGCCATTAAATTATTTTGATTTCACTTGTTCAAATTTAAGAAATGACTTCTGCTGTTCTCTGAAGGCAAAAAGAAAAGAAAGAAAAATTATGTTCAGATGAAGTAAGCCTTAGAAATTTCAGCAAGTTCAATAGCTGCATAATCTGAGGGAGGGCAAATTTGACCAAACTGCGGCTAAATAAATAAATAACCAAAACATAAGGCAGGTGTTAAAGGCTCAGAGTGTCCCTTTCAGTTAAGTATGAGATTTGTATATCAATCAATCAAACTTTATCTCTATGCATCTGTGAGTTTCTTCATCCCTAACCAGCCCTCTGACAGATCCCTTTCACTCTTCTCTCTTTCCT
>JAOXYM010000024.1:5740785-5751172 GCA_028567055.1 Leptatherina wallacei | reverse complement strand
GGTGGAGGATGTGGTGCTGCCGATCCGCACAGCCTGGGGTCTGCCCGTCAGGAAGTTCAGGATCCAGTCACAGAGGGTGGTGTTGAGACAGAGATCATTGAGTTTAATGACGAGCTTTGAGGGCACAATGGTGTTGAATGCTGAACTATAGTCAATGAACAGCATCCTGTCCCGCTGCTCCAGGTGGGAGAGGGCAGTGTGGAGGGTGAGGGAGATGGCATCAGTCGACCTGTTTGGCCTGTAGGCGAACTGAAGAGGGTCCAGTGAGTCAAGGAGGGAGGAGGTGATGAATCCTTTGACCAACCGCTCAAAGCACTTCATGATGATGGAGGTGAGTGCTACAGGGCGGTAGTCATTCAGGCAGAGGGTTTTTGATTTCTTGGGAACAGGGACAATGATGGTCTCCTTGAAACATGTGGGGACTACAGACTGGAGCAGTGACAAGTTGAAAATGTCCGCAAAGACATCTGCCAGCCGATCTGCACACGCCTTGAGGGCTCGGCCAGGGATGCCGTCCGGTCCAGGAGCCTTACGTGTGTTAGACCGTCTGAATGATCTACACACGTCTGCCCTGGATATAATAAGTGGGCAGCAGGCCTCCCGGGTCCTCGGCATCTCCACAGCCGGGGAGTTGAAACTCTCAAACCGTGCATGAAAATGGTTCAGATCATCTGGGAGAGATGCAGACACCACCTCAGTACCGCTGGTCTTCTTTTTATAATCTTTATAGATTGTTTTAAGACCAGCCCACATGTTCCTGGTGTTGGAGTCTGTGAAATGAGGATCCCAGTAAAGATAAAAGTTATTCCTAAAGAATCTTTGCTTTTAAGAGAGCTCCTAAGGTGAGAACTGTTAAGGGCAGCGAAGAGGACTTTTAGGCGGCGTAGGAGTTCCCTGAGGCCAAATTGACCCCTCAAAACACTTTTACGCTCATTGACCAATTGAACCAGAAGCAAACACTGTTCCTCTGTCCAGTTGGGTTTCCTTGTTCTTTTCTTCTCCTTTTCTGTTCACTGGTTTGTGGTAGATTTTAAAAGCCAACAAACAATGCTTCTTATAGGCCGGTCAGCAATCACAGACATTGATGAAAGCTGAGCCATTTTACCCTCGTTAATACCAAATTGAGTTGAAATTTGAAAGTTTAAAGTGCAAAAATTACCAGCATGGCAATTAATATAAGCAAATAAATATAACTATCACTATGTGATACTGTACAAGTGGGCCTAAGTTTTCACACATTTGTGAGATCATTTTAAAGTATAGCTTACATTTCATTTAACAGATATTTTCTTTTATGTGAAATATTATTTACAATCACACAGTCTTCATAAGATTAGATTTTATGATTAAGTTTATCGATTTGAGGTCCATCCTTTGCCCATTATCACCAAAAGTATACTTTTAGGATCAACCAATCACAGCTTTTGAAATGATGACTCATACCTAGCAACGGGGTCAAACACACCTCCTCACTGAGATAAGAGTTTCTGTCCATTCCTTGCTCAGAGTTCTTTGAGAATGTTCTGGAATCACTCCTAAGCTAAGAATCCTTGCTAGGAATTTTAGGTTGAGTTAAGATCCTCTCTGAGAGGATTCTCAGAATCTTTAGGAATACAGTGATTCATGAGCGCTCAAAAAGTTTAGATTTAAATCATGTTGAAACCCTCTTGAGGAGATCTTAAATTCAACCCGTTCTTCCACTAATTCTGCTGATGTCCCCACTTTTTTTTTCTTTACTTCTGAGTCTATAAAGTAGGGCGGAATGATTTCTTAACACCAAATCTGACCTGGATCCAATTTAACAAGATTTTTTTTTCTTGTCTTTCTTAAAACCATGACAGAGCGAACTCAGAACAAGTTTCGTTTTGAAACATGCTTGTTAAACAAAAGGCTGAGAAACAATTATCGCAACTTTGCCACAAAATTAATAATAATAATAATAATAATAATAATAATAATAATAAACAACTTCATACCATGTCATTTCCAACTAACTAAACTCAAATAATTTTTCAATTAAAAATACTTTTGAAAATATAAATACGACATTAGATATATAATTTTAACCCCTAGGACTAGTCGAATGCAAACATAAGTTTCATTAATTTCATGTTTTTGCATGTAAAAGTTTCTCTTTTATACAAAATACTTGTGAATAACGAGAATAAAGTTGGGCTTTTCCACCATAAGAAAATGGTGATTTAACACCCAGTCCTACTATAAAGACACTCTTCACTCAGAACATATGCTGCACAAAGATTCAACAAAGCGAATGTTGAAACATGTTTGAAAATGAAACAAATATCTGGACCAAATGTTTACATTAATCCAGATCTGCTTATCTAAAGTAAACCGAGTGACTCAGAGCCGAACAAAGTCTGCTGCAAACCAGCCTGAGTGGAACATGAGAGTGAGGAAAATAAAGTGTGCAATGGTGGAAATGATTTAAAGATTAGATTATCTCAAAATTAATAATTAGTAATTCAAATGTGTCAGTCAGTAAAATGTATGAACAGAGAAATCTGCAGCAAATCATCAAAATTTTAAACATCTAAATATGTTATTTGAAGGCCTTCTGATGTTTCCTGAAATATGAACAAAATATACAATGTCATTCATGCTGATAGTCATAGATCACTAACATCACATTTGTCCTGTCATCATTAAAAAATTATTCTCCAAGGTTTCAGTCAGTGCTTCATCGGGCAGAGAAGAGATCGTACATGTTACCCAGACGCTGCTGATCAAAACAAAAAGCTTTCTTCTGTTCATTTTCTTTAAACAAACGTTTTAATGGGCACCAGCTAATAAGTTAATGCGATGGCCCCTTATCACTCGACGTGGGAGTCATTTGGCAAACCAACAGGCTAATCTGTAAGAGTAATATCACTTAAAAAAGTAGCGGTGTGACTGTTTAGGAAGCTTTCACGCTGCTAATGGCGATCAGCTGTCAACACTGATGTTTAGATGGCTCCCCTGACTGATTTGTTGCAATTAACAGCGACTAGTGATGTTCAGATTTTATTTGAGCCCACATCACTTTGACCACGATACATTACTGCTGCGTGATTGATTAATTTATTCATACAAGTTGCAAATTAGGCCCTGTGCACACATGGGTATCTGTGTGGGAGGATGAGGATCACAAATGGCTCTCAAACTAAACCGTCCTCATCCAAACAGCTTCTGTTTGAACAAAGCAGCGCGATGAGTGATGGAAATACAAGCTGTGTGGGTTGTTGGGGGCTCAGGCTCTTGTAGAGCATTATGAAGCGTATTCACAATCCAGAAGCACAAATGTGTGTGTGTGTGTGTGTGTGTGTGTGTGTGTGTGTGTGTGTGTGTGTGTGTGTGTGTGTGTGTGTGTGTGTTTTTGTTTGTGTAACATACTCGGTACTCTCGGATTCTGCGCTTGGTCTCGTCCAGCTGGTGCTGCAGGTCCCAGACGGTCTCTTTGTGTTTAGTGTAGCGCTGCTCTACAACCTCCTTCTGCTGCTGTGATTCCTGAACAAACCAAACGGAGCCACAATCAAAACCAACCACTTATCAGAGTGAGTGGAGCTTCTGAAAGCTGGGGTAGCATGTGAACCCACCTCTAAATCTTTGAAATTCTCAATCAAACAATTCTTGTCTGGAATTGACTCCAAATGTTCCAGTGCTGTTCTTGTGTTCTGGAAAAACACAAACACACAAAATCAGTGTGAAATGGAGAGGGTGCAGGAACCGTTCTACCAGGTGGAACTTTTATTTCGCGAGATTGTTTCTGCACGTCAGACATTCTTTGAGATGCAGCTAAGCTAAGCTTGAACGTTCTGCGGCATAAGTTACCATGGTTACTCAGCGGGCATTCAAATAAGCCACGTTGATGAAACAGAACAGGCTAAGTGAGATAAGTCAGGCTTTCCCTTAATCCAGCATCGTGGAATACCCCCCAGATAAAATCAACACGACTTCCAATTTAACTCCAGGACACATGGGACAAATGTTCAAACCTTTATCCTACTTTAATGATAGTATGTATAAAAAGTTTGGAATGTGGCAACAAATGGTTGGAAATGTAAAGAAACAGCAGGAGAAATATGTTGCAACTAATTATGTTGATTGGAAACAAAAGGAGCATTAATAAATATAAAAAGAGCACCTCAGAGAGGCAGAGTCTCTCAGAAATAAAAACAATTTGCAAAAAGACTTAAACAACTAATTGTGGAGCAAATGCAGAATAATGTCTCAATGTAAAACTGTAAAAAGCAGCCGCAAAATATAACATCACCAGATGAAACAAGCGGAAGATAACTTTAGACAAAGCCAAAAATCTATATTGATTGCAAGTGATCTTCTTGCTCTCTGACAGTGCAGCGTTATAGCAGATATTCTGTCACTGCTTCCAGAAATCACTGCTCTATCTATAAATAGTTAAAGCCCTAAGATGCATAAAAAGCCATATTTGAACATGTTCCAGAAACACTGCCATCTTTTCTGGCTTGTTAAAATGAAATGGGGCAAAGTGGAAATGCAGAATGGTTTAATTTATTGTCCATCTACACCAGGGATGTCAAACTCATTTTAGTTCAGGGGCCATATACAGCACAGTTTCATCTTAAGTGGGCTGGACAAGTAAAATAACGGCTTAATAGCCTATTACTAACTAAAACTCAAAATTTCCCCCTTTGTTTTAGTATAAAGGAAGTACATTATGAATATGTTTACATTTAATAAACTATTCTTTTATAAAACTTTATGAACCTGGAACCTAAACCTGAAATATATTATTTATTTACCTTTTTTTCCCATTTTCTTTCATTTTAATTATTTCAAATATATAATATAGACATACTTTTAAAATAAAAAAATTATTAAATACTGTTTTTGTAGTTTTTGAATTCTAATATACACTCTTTTTATTTGACATATATTTACACATTTACATGTGCATTAGATCTTATAAATCACCATGGAGCGACAAAATCACAAAACATTTAATCACGGGTATCTGGAACTGAAAAATAAAGTATTTCACAGTATGATTGGAGTAACTTTTCAACAGCGGAAAGTTAATCTAAATGTACATACCTGTACATTTCTACATCTCTGTAGTAATCCCGACCACGTGATCTGACTCACTCCATAAAACAAACTGAAGTAAAATTTACAAAGCAAGAAAGATAATTTTACCAAATTTATCCCGTGGGACAGATTGGACCCAGTTTTGGTCCCTGGGCCCTATGTTTAACAACCCTGATCTAGAGGATTTAGGGGATACGTTCCAACAGCATGGATTTGTGGTGGAGAAATCTAGGCTCTGGACTCAGGAGTTCAGATGACGGTAAACATTATGTTTTTTTTTTCTAGGAATTAAATTCAAGATTACCTAATATTTTAATCAGTTCATGTTTTTTTGTTGGGTTTTAAACACATTATTAGTTTATGAAATTGGCAAATTATTGAATTCTGTTTTATTTACATTTTACAAAGCTTACTACCTTTTTTTTCCTAATATGGGGTTGTATTTAGCTTACCATCTCCAGATCCAGTACCCGATCCTGGAAGGAAACGTACAACATAAATATTACTTCACAAGAAAATGTGAAGATAAACATAATTTATCTGTGTGTTAAAAAAAAAAAGCTGCTAAGATTATAAAACAATGAGTCCAGATAAGAGTTCAAATTGGTGGGTGAGCGGAGAGACTCAGTCCGTGCATGTTTGGACGACGAGCAGAGGAAAAGGGAAGGAAATGCAGGGGCTTTGGAGAATCTGTAGCTCACAACAGACTTCTTATCGCACGCACACAAAGACAAGATGCTCTCACCGCTCATCCAGCTCCTGACTGATGTTCCCAGTCTGACAATGCATAAGTGATGCTATGCTTCTTATCTGCCACTCAAACGCACACCTGCTCTTCCCTGGTGCAGCCTGCCGTCTTCCCTTTGCCTCTAACGTGTTGATGATTTCTAACAGGGGTACTCCTCCTCCACTGACGCCCCCCACCCCACCCCCACGATCAGTTCATCCACAACTTCTATCCAACTACTCTGCCCATCACTCCATCAAGTCTTTCCTTTTTACATGTAAATCGTTTTCTCCTCCGCCTCCATGATTAAAAACTTGACTGCATCCCAGACAGATCACAGACTCTGACAGGTGCCATTACACAGCCATAGATGGAAAACCCCCTATCACTCACACACATTTGGGAAAGAACGGCTTCTTTGCAGAGTCTTTGGTGTGTTTACATCCTCACATCTGCTTTTCTGTTTAATGGCGAGTTAAGGCCGAGAGGCCCTGGGGGTCAAGTCCACTCCAGAGTAGGTGAGTGGGTGCCCTGCCAAATGTACCAGCATGGAGAATAGAGACAAGGCCTCTAGTGGCTTCTGTACTCCAAGGCTTCATGTCTGCAGTAATTAGCTGCTTGTCCAAGCAAGGCTGTAAGGAGTCTGGCAGCTCACAGTCGTGCAGTAATTTTAGAGATGAAACATCCCAGCCTGGCTGCTGCTCTAAACCAGCCCATCTGATGTTCCAAAAATGAAAGAATTGGAGGCAAATGTGGCAGATGGAGGCAACAGTTTCCTCGTACAGAGGAAATGTGGTGAGATAGACACGTAGAGTGCAGACAAACACAATCTGTATAGATTGATAGAGATGAATGATACATACCTGAAGGGTTCTCATTTCTTCCTCTTTCCGGCGACTCCTTTCCAACAGCTCTGAAATTACAAGTTGGTATAAAATAACTTGTTTCTGTTGATGAGCTGAGTTCTTAGTTCCATTTTAGCCTAAAAAATAATGACACTTCAAGTCCAGAGGTGGTCAAATTTTGTCTGGCACTGATTTTCTTATGAACTTCATTCAGATTTTCTATGCTGGTCTGACCGACTTCTGTTGGTAACTAATTCCAAGGATTATGGATGCCACTTCCTCTGGATGAGAGAGAGGAGAGGGATCATTGGGCTTTATCATCACTGTCCACATCTCTGATGGTATGGGGGTGTATACTGGTGTCCATGGAACTGGTAACTTAGACATCTGGAAAGGCGGCACTGATACTGCAGGTTTTAGAGCAGCACCTCCATCCAGACTTCATCCTTACATGTTTCAGCAAGACGATGTTAAACCGCCTGCATCTTCTGCATGTGAAGATTTTTTAATCATAATTCATCTTCATCGTGATTTAGGTTTGGATTTCTGTTTAAATTTGCTGAACACCAGACAAACGCTGAGATACTGACACCTCTCTCTCTGCAACCATTTTACTGGCACTGCTCTTTTATTTGAAATGAAGTCCATCTCACCACATGACCACAAACTCAACGTCCAGCTTTTCTTTCTTTTCGTGAGGATGACTGAATCCCCTCATTCTAACACAGGTCAACACCACTCCACGGAAATACCCGAAAAACCTGACAATGAACTTTAAACCCAGTAGAAACTAGGAATAGTTGTCGACTGCTTATCTTTGCTGACTCGAACTCAGTCTCATCTCACCTGAAAGCTGCGGTAACTTCTGTTATACTACAACCGCTGTTATCTACACATGCAGGGAAGAGGCCAACGGGGAGCACCGCACAAGGTCTGAAGGAAAATAAACTGCTGCTAGACACAAATAATTCACTGACAGAAGGGATGTGTGGCTTTGCACAGAACTGGCAGTAAGAGCTAATCAACTGAGGAAAACACTGGTTCATGTTAGAGCGGTAGAGTACAGTTTCCAATTTATGTCACTAATTCGATTTGCCACCCTGCACAGATGATCATATTGCATGTAAAGGTCATTAACTACTGGTTGTTTCCCACAGAAACATGAAATGACACAGACGGAGAAAACATTAATATAACAGCATGTAGGAAGCAGAATTAACCAAATGTGTGCTTTCACCTTAAATAAGAAAACGTTCCTCCTGCGACGTGTTCATTATGTGCAGGTCTAATTACTACAGACTCCATATCAAGCTAACTGAATCAGCTAATAAAACACCTCTGAGTTTACCAACAGGATTCTGTGTTCATTCAAACTGAAAACAAGATTTCAGCTGCTCAAAAGTCTGTGGTTGTTGCCATATATTTTCTGTAGCAGACAGATCTGGACTGCAGATGATGATGTAAAGAAGAAGGTCTGGCATTGTCCAGCTGAAATAACCATGAAGATGAAGAAGAAAAGGTGTCACCTTCATGGCAGCATGTCATTCCAAAATGAGAATATACGCCTCTACCTGTATACATATGCAAGTCATCCGTGCCATGGATGCTGATGGATCCACGTATCATCACAGACTCTGACTTATGAATCTCTCTCTGATAATAGCCTGGATGTTTTTTGGCCAGTGGAAGGAGACGTCCTCTCCTCAGGACATACATCCACTGTCTTAGATGAGCTTGTGCTCCAAGAGTACAGCATCATTTCTGTGTAGAGGCGATATGTGGCCTCCTCCATTTCTGGATTATGTGACGGGCTGTGTTCGAGGAAAATGGTTTTGCCAGGTATATTCTGAGCCTGTCACAACACGGACCATGATGATTTTCCATATTTTTACTCCTTGAATCTTTAAGTTGTTGAAAGAAAAACTTCTTTACAATCTTGCATCGACTCTTTTTTTCCCCCTTCTTTAAACAAAGCTTTTGGTGGAGGCTACTTTAATACCCAATCTGGACATCCTCAATTTTCTAAATTTCTTTCGTCTCGTCTTCAACTTTGTGCAGATACTGTCAATTAAAATAGAGGAAGCATATATCTATTTATGCCTTTTTCTTTTATTTATTTAAGAATCTTGTTAAGAATCTGGATAATTTACTGCAAGCAGTTTTCTTTTTTGTGTTTGGTTTCATTTTAAATGTCATAACACATGTTCCTGCTTACACCAAAGTTAAGCTGTTGTTTTATACTCTGCATTTGCCCCCTTACGGTAACAAAAAAGAACCCAACTGTGACCTTAAAACCAACGTATGTACGGAATCGCATACTGTTGCACCTCTAGAAAATACTGAAGATCACTTTTTTGGATAAATAAATATTTCAAATTTTGAAAAAACATATTGCTCATAATGAAAAATAAAGCATTTTTTTGAGGTATATAATAAAAAAAACTTCTTTATTAAACCAGATTAAAATCGCATTGAGATCTGACACTCATGACATTCTGCTCATGTAATATATATAGAAAAATGTATAACTAAATAGAATATAAGGCAAGTAAATGGTAAATGAGGGTGGAAATAATGCTTGTTGCTATGCAACAGCAGTAGGAAAGGTGTTGGGAGGAATGTACATGAGCAGGTTTTCGTCATGTTAAAATTCTGTGGGAATTTTGTCACAGTGAAGTGATACACCACTGTGCTGTAATGTAAACACGCACTCAGATGATTAACCAACCATGAGCATGCTAACTGAGCACCTGTTTACTTAGAACATGTGTTTTATGGGTAAAAACAGCATGTGTGCAAATACAATCTGAGAAATAATGGTGGGGAAATAGCCATATAAAAAAGGTAACATGCACATGCATTTATATGTTAATTAGTCATGTGCTGTATGTTGCTTACAGATAAGCATGAGGAGGCAGGAAATGTTTGATTACTTGGTTTGGAAACACACTAGTCTGCAGAAAGCTGGAATGCCTAGATCAAAGAAGAACAAAATACATGATGGCAATATTTTGAATACATACATGGAACCTTGATTCAAACTGGTGATTATTTTCTATGTGATCAGCACAAATGATGATTCTGTGCAGCTATGGAACATCTGAGGCTAATTTCAGATTCAAATAGTTTGAAAAAAAAAAACCTCTTGTAGGCTTAAATCAGTTGACAATTAGCCTCCAAAAACCAGTTACAACTCGATGGCAGACATGTATCTTCAATCCTAACACTTTCTATTCAAAGTTATGTGGAAATTTGTGTTTTAAAGATACACTACTGAGCGGATGAAAAAGCGCTCATTGTGATTCAGAGCGAATTACAGAGAAAGCTCACAACATGTCAAAACATTCAGTTCACTGTTGATTAAGCATTTTCTCAGCAACTTGCAGATTCTCATTCAGTATGCAAAAGAGACCAGTCAATTTACTCCCATCATAAACTGGTTCATATTCAACATTTTTCCATTTACCGTACATCTAAAGCTTTTTGAAATACTTCATATCAAAATTTTACATTTAAAAAAAAAAAAAAACTCTGGTGCCTAAAGGATTAATCTGTAGACATCTGCCCAAGGAAGATTAAATATAAAAACATCGAACAAACTGTTTGGAAATTTGTGTTTGGTAGATTATTTCTCTGTTGTAACAATGCTTCTTGGCAATACATTTCATACTGTAGGAAAGCCTGTTTATTTCCCTTTTAAATGGTGCCCCATTTGTAAGGAACATGCATTTGTGGGATGAGCAGCACAGCT
>JAOXYM010000024.1:5697547-5712634 GCA_028567055.1 Leptatherina wallacei | reverse complement strand
ATGTTTTATGTAAAGCACTTTGAATTGTCTTGAACCTGAAAATGTGCTATACAAATAAACTTGCCTTGCCTTGATGTTTACTGCACTAAGATAGACATGAACTACTCTGATACCGTAGCCTCAAACCACACAGTACATGGCCCAAAGTTAACTGGATGCATTGGATGTGGTCTACTAAGCAGGTTTTTTACAATTTTGACGAAGGATATATGTTTTAAAATATTGTTGGATAGAACTTCATGAATTGTTTTGATAGGTTAAGTGTTTTTGGGCTCCAAAAAGCGCTGGTTCCATGTGAACAAAACGTCTAAATGATGTTTGTATTTTACTTTTAAATTGTTTTATCCTGTATAGCAGCTTTGAGTTTTATTGAAAAGCACTCTATAAATAAAATGTATCATTATTATTATTATTAGAAAGCAGATGGACCTTGCCTCATCTCAGTGTGGATATCGCCTAGATTTTAACAATCACACAGGCTCTGCATAGTCAAAGACCCTTGAGGGGCCATGTGATTGGCTGATTATCTGTTTGTGTTGACATGAAGTTGAATGTGTGAACCTAATAAAGTGGTCGAGGTGTAGTGCTGAACAGGGAAAGTAACTAAAACTGGCTGGTCTGAGAGCAAAAGCCAGACCTTTGATAATCCAGAACCTTCAGCTTTTAAGGATTAACTGACAGCAGACAATCTCCAGAACTTTTCCCTTTACACACCTTCACCTGTAAGCTGAGTTGGAGTGTTTCCTTCTCCTTACAGTCCAGAGCCCTCTTCAGTTCTTCAGCCTCACTGAGGACCGAAGCCTTTCGCAACTGAGCTCGCAGCTCGGCCAATTCTTTCTCCAGGTCTGAGCGCTCTACACGGATGATACAGATCAAGACATAGAATGAGTGAAGGTGCAGACAGGAGGGTCAGAACATATAATGATATTTTTAAGTGGTTTAAATATAACAGACATGATTATTTAACCATTTTCTATCATTTCCTTGGAGAAATAGTTTTTTTTAATCTTGGATTTTTCATGTTTGTTTGCAAGATTCACGGTCAGTCACTTGGTACTTTGATCAAGTCTGAATATAAATGAAGTATATCTATATCTATATATCTCTATAGATATATCTATAGATATATATATCTATAGATATATATAGATATAGATATATATCTACATATATATAGATATTCATGTTGTTTTTCTTTAAATACAGCATTATTGCATAAAACCTGGCAAGAAATGTGAGAATGGGGACCTTTTAACCCAGCCCTTAAACCACCATTTAAATCTGTTTTCTTGTGTCTTCAGCCACCCATCCTCTAGACAATTCAGTACTTGACCCTTCCAGTTCACCTCTTGCCCCTTCCCGGTCGGTGTGGTTTCCATGCAGCTGAGCACCGAGCTGAGGAGTCTCCAGTCGCGCCCTCTGAAGCCCTGTTTTCTCTGTCCTTGTCCTCAGTAGCTCGCTGCGCATATCCTCCACCTGGTGAATCATCAACAGAGCCAGCAGACAGAGAAAAGACGTCTAACTGTAGGCAGTGGGCAAAACAACAGAGAGATCTGGAAGGCCTTTTCACAGCTTACTGCTATGTCTCAGTGTTTTCTGTACGTCTGCATGCTAAATCAGGCAGAGAACCAGAAACAAACCTGTTGCATGAGGGACTCCCTGCTGTCTTCCGACTGCTCCAGTAATCTCCTGGCTCTCTCCAGCTCCTGCTCCGTCTGAGGAGAGCAGAAAAATAACAATCAAAGTAAGTTAACGGCAGAACTGAATATTATTATTTTTTTTAAGTAATGACAAGGCCATGTTTGCCACTGTAGCATTCCCTCTGCTGTGTTTCATGATGCACCGAATATTTCTAACTAAGAAAAGGTCGAAGCACTACTGCACCCTCATACAATCAGAGCTGCAAGCTTTTGAACCAAGCACAGATAAGAAGCGAAATGTTTCACATGCAGGAAACAACATCCATAGCATCCACTCATTTTCTCAGAAACTTTTGATGAGCTTATGTATTTTAGATGGAATATTCACAGACTTGTTTCACAGCTAGCCAATTAACTATAACGATGATTGTTGATTATTGCGGATTATTGAACATCTACCATTCTTTACTTCTTAGAAAAACTCTCGTCTGAGCTGGTGCAGGAGGCGGTAAAAGGAGGTGGATGAGCCCTGTTTTCTATCTACTTTCACACATCAAGCCGCCATCGCAGCATGAGGATGTAACACTGAAACCAAGCATGAAGTATGCGATAAGCACGCCGCGGGATTTAAAACCGTAAACAAGCAGCGCCAGATCATACATGCTGCATGATTAGACTAAATATTTTAACATGTTGACATTGTGAGCAACACTGTGCTACGTGTGGCTAACTGAGGAATGCACTGCCTGTCCAAATGGCCACCTGGATTTAACTAAGCAGATAGATAAGAGCCTCCCATTGGATAATTACACCATGGATGATGATGTTTCAGCTGGCGATAAGTGATTCAACCCTAGCTGATGCAGGGGGGCAGCTTCTTCTTTCTTAAACAACCATGTTGGAAGACACATCCTGTGGTTGTGGAAAAGATGCTAATCTGTCAAATTAGTGGCATCAAGCAAAGGAAACATGTAAAGAGATGCAAAAACTACAATAACTGGGTTAAGAACTGACTGTCCAACACATTATTGAAAACTGGAAGGATAGTGGGGAACCATTGTCTTCGAGAAAGAAATGTGATTATGATCCTGAACATGAACGTTTGTTGAAATAAAATCGTAAAAATAAGCAATAGTAGAATTCACGGCTATGATTAATAGTGAAAGCTGAAGGGAACTTAAAGGATTGGGACTAAGGAAAGGTTACATAATCAAATGACTAGCTGAATAAACTGAATGAGCGGGTTATTCCATCTTCCCTGATGGCATGGCCATATTCCAAGATGACAACACCAGGGCCCTCATTTAACAACCATTCATACGCAGCGATTTGTGCATATTTTCACACAAAATGTAGAATTTACCATGTTGTACTTTTACTTAGAAATGTTCTTAAGTATAAGAACAGCCCTGACTTGCATACGCCCTGATTCTAGTGGTAGAACAGGGAAACTGCATCATGTCTGCAGGCGTTGCAGCGATCTCAGCATCTGTCAGTCATTCTTTATTTCGGGCAAAATAATTATTAAATTCGTAGCCTAATCTTTAGAAAAAAATATACAGAACTGGAGCTTAAATGGTTTCAAAATTAATAAAAGACACCTGTGACACAGGTGAGAACTGAGCATGATCGATCTCCCGTTAACATATAATATTTCAAACTTTGCGCTCCAACGTGAGCGTCATCAGACAATCAGCTGATTGGATCGCTGACATCTTTTTTAATCAGGTGCCGATTCCCGAAGGAGATCCTGTTATAGTTTTACCGTGACCTGAGATCTGTGTTGCACATCCTCAGTCCATCACTGAGCTGCATTTCACCATCATGTGTCTTTTCTCTGGACCAAAACACAAATATCTCTCTAACATGAGAAGAAAGCGGTGCTGATGCTATGATGCTGGGAAAGGTTCTGGGATGCTGGGAAAGTTACTGGGAAAATTGCTGGGAATATGTGTGCAAGTTATGTCAAATCAAGTCTCCTTCTCTACAAAACATTAAAAACCAACCGAGGTAAACCAAAGAGCTTCAGGATAAAAATGCAACATTAAGGAGGAACTTCGGATTCTGTCCTCCAGCTGCACGTACATAAAAGCATTTGAATATAGTCGCAGTCTGGGCTGCGGTTAAAAAAAAAAAAAAAAAAAGGGGAAAAAGAAAATCTAGATTTTTCTCTAAGGTGTGAAATGGGGCTAAACAACAATCCCTCTCTTTTTTAAAAGACGAACAAAGATCTCCCCTGGATCCCGAATCCTTCACTGCTCTCGTTTCCGGATAAATCCAGATTTTTTTTTGTACTTACACACATTCTAAATTTCATTCGTAGGATGGAATTTAGGTACGTTGCTACAAACGATTGATAGATGAGGGCCCAGGATTCATGGGGCTCAGATTGTGAAAGAGTGGTTCAGGGAGCATAAATTGGCCACTACAGAGTCCAGACCTGAACCCCGTTGAGAACCTTTGGGATGTGCTGGAGAAAGCTTTGCACAGGATCCAGCTCTCCCATCATCACTACAAGATCTGGGGGGGAAATTAAAGCAAAGCTGGACATACTGTAAATAAATCTTGTGACATTGCAGAAGCTTACGGAAGCAATGCCACAGCGAATGCTAAAGGTGGTCCAATGAAATATTTTTCCTTTGGTCGGGCAGTGTATTTTCTATATTGTTCAATCTTGATTTGGTCATGACATAGTATCTGTTGCTTTCAGTGTGTGTGTGCGGGCACCAATGTTCTTTTAAGCTATATTCAAATGCTTTTACATTAAATAAGCAACATAAAGCTTTTTTATTTCACATAATTCTCAGCTGCAACGGCTAGTGTACTCCAGAGATTGCAATCAAGTCCATTACAAGTCCTGCTTAGTAAAAATGGTTGCCTTTCTCCGCCTGCAGCAGGGACGTGCAGCCTGCAGATTTATTAGATGCTTTATTGAAAAAAATAAAAGGTTAGAGAATTAGTTCTCACCCACCCAACAGGCCTCGCTTCTGCGCGTACTGAATGACTTCATATAAAATTGTGGGCGTGGTAATGCTGCACATTACACTACCTGTTACCATGTAAACACACCAAGGAAGTTATAAAACGCTTTTCTTTTCTCCAAAACCACCGCCCCTTTACAAAGGGAACCTCTAAGTTTCATTCACATTAACATTTCATAGTGATTAATATTTGTTTGTTATCTAGCCACGGTAGGCTTT
The DNA here is from genome assembly GCA_028567055.1 of Leptatherina wallacei. Classification (NCBI taxonomy): domain Eukaryota; kingdom Metazoa; phylum Chordata; class Actinopteri; order Atheriniformes; family Atherinidae; genus Leptatherina; species Leptatherina wallacei. The sequence goes on along the minus strand of JAOXYM010000024.1, from coordinate 5,707,794 downwards.
TCCCTGAAGACAACCCATTTTCTACAGCTGCATCATTAATGTAACCTGTATCCATTTCATTTTTAATTATTAATACGGAATTTTATTTGATGTGTAATTGTATTTACTTTGGTTTTTATGCATCCTCCTATTTCCTGCTATGTAGAGACAAAGTCAGCCAGCATGCCATCCATTCCTCCCAGTCTGTAGCAATAAACTGCTGCAACCAATTCCTGGATCCCGTGTTTAAATGTGCACACTACACAGGATGTGTTATGAGCCGGCCCTACAAACTGCTAAGTAGTTTTTTCAGTGTGTGAGCTGATGGCTGGAGAAAGAGGATGAAGGACTGTAGGAAATAAGTATCTTGGATAAAAGCTTAGAAAACAAATAATTGCCTTAAATATTCTGTGAGCAAATGATCATTTGTTCTATCAATGAAAAGCGTTTAATGCTCATCATCGAGATCGACTAAATTCATTTTGTACTTTCAAGCATCATGAAATATCTCCTTGTGTACAACCAAGGGTAAAAAACTGATTTGAGTTCATTCCAGCTTTTCTTGTTTGTTTTTTTTCCTTTTTCAGACGAAACATATTCACCTTGGATTTCTCCCTCTCAGCTCTCAGCAGCCTGGCCGTCGTTGCCTCTTCTCGCTCGTTGGCTTGAACCCGGCGCCTTCTTAAAGTCTGCAAAACACAAACAAAAATCCCATTCAGACCCCTGGAAGAATGCAACATTAAGAGCTGCTCCTGCATTACAGGAATCTTTTTCTCTCTGTCTTTCTCTCAGCCCCCCCTCCCCCCACCTCCATCCCATTTACTTGGAACAAGATACTGGCATCATGGTGGATTTGCACAAGAGCTTAGATCCCACTCGTTCTGAGCCGGCTGTGGTGATGAATTACCAGCTGCTCGCAGTAACATCTACCCAAGTGACTCATCATCTGTTTGATTCACATCACAGCGGGTCCATCGGCGGGGAATAAATGTGCCCTCTGCTCTCCCTCTTCTCCTGCTCTTTAGTGGTAGAAGAGATTATTTTCCTCTTCATTTCCTCTTGGTTGTTTATTTACCCCTAATTTTTGGACAAATCCATTATTTCCCATCACCCCGGGCCCCGCTGGTGTCCCATTAGGGCACTACGGCGGAGGGGGATGTAAATGAATCGGTATCTACTATCATTACACAGCACCATCAAAAACTCCTGCTTGCAACGTTCATTAGACGGCGTGCAGCTACACAGCGCCCCTCTGTGGTTCTCCGGTGAAATGCAGCAGGCATGGTGGATGGAGAGACTATAATGACAAATAAACGCTTCAGTAATTCTGAACATTAAACAACATCGTGCTGACAGTGGATGATATAGATGATTTGTCTGGCTAAGTGGAAAGGAGCAACATAAGCAGTTAGCTATCGGTTTAAATCTCTAAAACAAACGTTATAATGGAGATCTGTCAGCTGAAAGTGATTTAGACAAATCACACCGCCTCGCACAAAGTTGTCAACTGCACTTCTTCACATACATGTTCCCCGTTTAAGTTGAGGCTCTAAAGATGAGGATGTAATTTGCTGCATGGATTATGAAAACCCTTGAGTCAAATGTGTGATCTATGATAGGGGGATACGTAATTAAAATTGATTTGTTCTGAATTTGCTCTGATCTGTTTCTGCTATACGTCTGCCGTCGCAGTGGAAGATTACTGAGAGGGGGGGGGAGAAGACCCCAACCCCAACGTGTTCACATGTTCGGCTCATTCAGCTGAAGCCATGACAGCAGACAATACTCTGATATTACATAAACTAGACAGTTTGAATTGTGGAGGCTTCACACACTTCAGCCTGCTAGCACACAAGACCTGGAGTATTTTTAAGGTGTATTTTCAAGATTTTTCAGCACCAAAATGCACATTCGCTCACCAGCTATTTTAACCCGTATGCCCTCCTCGGGACACTTTTGTTCTTTTTTTGTCAACTTTTTTTCCATTAGGTGATCATCTGGGCAGTGTAACAGCTTGGAGTGTGAATGTTTAGTCCAATTCTTAAATTCCAATGTCATCTTCTCTCTAATGTCTTTTATACTCTGTAGAAGAATTTGGCATCCTCTGGTGATCCTTGTGGACTAAAGTGTCCCTGCTATAAAATAGTCGTGCATGAATATTTTTTTTTCTAAAAAATTTTTCATTAATCACTTTAACAACTTCAACCCTGCTCAAAAATGCCAAACTTTCAATAATTTTCAAGATTTTAACCCTTTAAATGCCAGTTTGAATATTGAAAGTACTGCCTCATTCATAGCAAAAAAAAACTAAAACTGAATTATTTTCCATATTATTAATATTAGATAGATAGGTGTTTGGTGGTGATCAGACACTTGGCATATGTCAAAGATTAACAATAAAATTTATTTTATTCAATTTGTATTTTTTTTTTATGTAAAATCAGATACAACCTTTGGTGACCCTCATGGACAAAAGTGTCCCATTGACTTCCATTGTAAAACAGAGTTTTTAATCTACCAATTATTATAACTTAAAACAAATATTTTTTTTATGTCAGCATTTCACTTGGAAGACAAATAGTTATATCTGACATTTTTACAGGATTCTACAAGATTCAACTGTTTTACCATTGTAGACGGACGCAGAAAAATCTGATATTTTTGTGGTAATTATTCTGGTATTTATATTATGAAGCTGTTAGGATAGTTTGTATCTGATACCACACAAAAAATACAAATGAAACCAAATAAATTAAGTAAATGATTTTTGACATACCCAAGTGTCTAATCACCACCAAAGAACCATCTTTCTAATATTTACCAAATGGAAAATAAATCTGTTTTTGGGTCTTTTTATTGAATGTGGCAGTAGTTTGGATATTCAAACTGGCATTTATAGGGTTAAAATACTGAAAATAATTGAATGTTTGGTACTTTTGAGCAGGACAGAAGCCGTTTTGTGATTAATGAAAAAAAAAAAAAAATCAGAAAAAATATGAATATATTATGTTTTTATAGCAGTTTTTGTGTAGGGACACTTGTCCACGAGGATCACCAGAGGATGCCAAGTTTGAGGAAGGCACAAGGGCTAATTGCACGTTAACATAAATATCTAATCAGCCAATAACATGGCAGCAACTCAACACATTTAGTCATACAGACATGGTCAAGATGACTTGCTAAAGCTCAAGCTTAAATGACTTTGAACGTGGCATGGTTGTTGGTCTGAGTATTTCAAAAACTGCTGATCTACTGGGATTTTCACACACAACCATCTCTAGCGTTTACAGAGGATGGTCTGAAGAAGAGAAAATATCCAGTGAGCTGCTGTTGTCTGGATGAAAATGTCTTGTTGATGTCAGAGGTCAGAGGACAACAGGCAGACAAAGGCAAAGGATGACACACCGAGTTATCGGCAAAATGCTCTGAAAATAATCCAACTATCCATAACGTTCCTCTTTTCTCCTGGAACAAAAACGGTTGAAGTGACGCCTGTTGCTCCTCTGTTGGCTGACTTGCATACAGCTGTGCCGTTTGATGCAAAACCATCGGCCATGCTGTGTTTTTTCATCTAAACAGAACTATCAAATCAAATGGCAACGTGAAAGAGCAGTACAATGCCAGTTTCACGCACTGCATCCAAGATTTGAGCACTTTCCCTACATTAAAAATGCAACAGTAAAGATTCAAGCATTTTCAAGGATGTCCAACTCCTCTAGGAACCATATCACAGTTTCAAGGTGGAAAATGAGGATCTGCACAGCAAAATTCTGCATCCGACCAAATGCTAAATGTGCTTTTCTCTTCCCGAGTAGGGATACTGAATAATGGAGGTTGATTTTAGCTCTCATAGATACAAATATCAGTACAAAAAAAATACAAAAAAGTCCTCTTTTTTATCTTGTGACACACTTGCGTGAAATGAAAAATACTTTGTCTAATTGTAAATGAAACATCTAATCTAATCTTCTCGTCATGTGGATCATCTTCTCCAGCTCCTTTTTCAGGGGAGGAAGAATTTCTCAACAGAGACCAGAAAATAATTTCAGCCCTAATTCGGCTTCCATTTTAATCTTTCTGGAGCAGAGATGGCAGCTGGAGCAGCTTGTGATTTCTTGGAATATTGAGTATTAATAAAGTGCATAAATGCCAAAAGTCTGGGAAAATCACTCAAGAGTGACCGATCGGCATTCAGCGCTGCTGCGAGGTCTTTATTACAAGCAGCAGAGTGCTGCTGACATTCCTTTATCAGGTAAATACCTCAATATGTGAGAAGAATGACTAAACTGAGATTAGTGAGGAAAAACGGTGAAACGTGCAGCTGAAAAACTTCTGTTTCTCGGCAACACGATGATGTCATCTGATCGGGGAAAGCACAGCATTTCAGTTTGATTTAGAGAAAAACTGTGACAAAATACTGAATATGCCATTAGCTCCATCCCACTAGAACCAGTTTTATTTAATCATAACTGCCTTCATTCCTGATATCATTGAAACATTCCTCAAAGATTTTGCTCCATATTGACATGATAGCGTCATATAGTTGCTGTGATGATGAGTGAAGTATTGGATGGAGGTCAAGGATTTGAGCCGAGGTAGCTATTAGAAGATTTCTATACTTTGCCCATAAAGCGAAAGAGTCAGCAACAATACTCAATAAGGCTGTGATGTTTAAACCATGCTTACTTGGTATTGAGGAACTCAACGTGTGCCAAAAACAACATCCCTCACACCATCACACCACCAGCAGCATGAACTCTTGATACATGCAGGATGGATCCATAATTCATGATGTTTCCACCAAATTCTGAGCCTAGCATCTGAATGTGGAGCTGAAATAGAGACTCATCAGACCAGGCAACGTTTCTCTATCTTCTATTGTCCATTGTCTATTTTCAGCTAAATAGCTCATCTGCTTCAAGGTTGGACACGTTGTGTGTTCAGAGATGCTATTCTGCATACCTTGGTTGTAACCAGTCATTATTTGACTTCCTGTTGCCTGTTGAGAAAGGGACGGAGCAAAAGACAAGACAAGAATCAACATCAGACTGACTTTTACTGGTTGTAGAGAGCTCAGAGTAGAGGTAGGATGGAAGATGGATCCTGAATCAGCCGTTGTTAGAGGTGAGAAAATCTGAGTTCAGTAGTCCTTCTTTAAATCATCTTTCTTGCCCATTCTGAGCTCACTTTAAGCTTCATCAAGTCATCTTGACCATGCCTGCATGACTAAATGATTTGAATAGCTGCCATGTGATCAACTCATTAGTTATTTGTGTTAACAAACAAATAAGATGCAGTTCCTAATTCACTAATTTTAGTTAAGGTGTATTATGTGTGTGAGCATGTGTCAATGTTTGTTTTTCCAGACGGCTGCAGGCTCCCGTTAGAAGTTCTTTTTGAATGAAAGGCTGTATGAGCTGCTGATGGAGGCACGGCAGCAGACGAGTGGAAAGAAAAAGAGCGTCACCTCCTGCGGCTCGTCAGACACGGGCCCCCGCCGCTCGGGCCTTTTTTCCCCCTCTGCGCTCCTTCGCTCGCTGAGCATCTCTCTCTCCAGCTCCTGCAGCCGCCGCTCCACACGAGACGACACCTGCGGACGAGAAGAATGAGGACGCCTCCAGTCACGCGAAACATCACCGGAGCCCGGGCGGCGGCGGAATGTGATTAATGAGACAACAGGAAATGAAAGGCGTGGGCGAGGGAAGATATCTCTGATAAGTGACTGGAAGTAATACATTGGCGATGCAACGACTCCCCGTCCGCTCAGGAAGCAGCGCATCCACCTGTAAGGGACAGTTAATACCTTTATCTTGTCACGTCCACAGACAGGACCAGATAAAACATATTTAACATACCGGCCATCATTTGGAGGAGCACATTTGTCACAGAGCTGATGGTGAAGTGAAGAGTTATGTGCTTGGAAATCATAGTGAAATATGTGCTACAGTTAGTCCTATAAAGCTCCAGTAAAACAAAACATCTGCATATTTCACGCTTTATGCAGCAGCTTTAATTTGTTTTGTGTGGTCCTTTAAACCCCCCCCCCCCCTTCCAAGCCAACTTGAAATATTGGCCGTGAAATCTGCAGTCACAACTCACCGAGTCCTGTCTTTGGGAAGCTGTCATGTGCTCTGTGAGGCTCTCCATCGCTCGCCGGGTGTCGATATCAGACCTGCAAAACAAAAACAGACAAATCCTCATTTCTTTTTTTCCCCCCCAAAAACGTCATCGATCAGAACGCGGTCGCATAATCTGACGCCACTGAAAATAATTATTCAGCCTCAGATGTTGAACTACGGCGGCAGATCAATTTGCTCCGGTCAGCGGCGCGTGGGAGGAGAGATTCCTTTTAATAACTTCAAAATGTCAAATTCTAATCTGAGCTCGGAGAAAGATATGCGGCCTTCTGACTTCGCCGCATCATCTCTTCAAGTTTCCACCAACTTCTTCTTTTTTTTTTTTTTTTTTCTAATCGCTTTTTCCATCAAGAAGACTTAAAGACATGAAAACCATGCATTTCTTCGCAAAGCTCGAGTAAAACCTTAAGTCTAGTGGGTGTGAAAAGTAAAGGATCAGTATTCTGCACAGGTCTGCAAAGCCCAGAACTCGAGTTTGTAAAATCAATGGACGGGCTCAAAGAGAAAAGAAAAAGATAGCATGAGTATCCTCTTCCACTTATTGTGACTTAGTACACCAGCACCAAATTAATAAAGCATTATGCAAACATTCAAAGTCTGATTCTGAATTCTATTAAACACTTAATGAGCTTTATGTTTAAATAAACACTAACAGATCCGTCTCTTTCAGCTTCAATCACCAATTCATCTTGTTAATACGCAAAATTAGTTTCTGAGAAAGCCGGCTCTAATGAGCATTCACTTCAGACTTTAACGCAATTCAGCTACAATTAATGAGAGCAAGCATTGTCACATTTTACAAGCTTTTCAAATATAGAAAAAAAAAAAAGTCTCAGTGCAAATATGATTTTGGATTTAGTTACAGACTAGACTTCTTCCATCAGATACCTATTCCTCTTGAGGATCTCTCTGTCCAGGTCATCGGACAGTCTCTGCTGGTCGCAGTGCAGGTCCCGCAGGGACTGATGCAACACGTGGACCTGTGTGAGACAGACATACTTACTACATACACCAGGCCAGACACCACTCAAGCAGAGCTTGTTGACATTTCCTTTAAGAACATCTAGTCTGAGGACACAATAAATATATCTAAAAAGAAAAAAAACGGATAATATCATCTTATTTGAAGTAAATTGTACAAAAAAAACCTCATTTTCATCCATAAACATCAGCAAAACTCATTTTCTATTTTGTTGTTGACTCAGTGCGCCCTCTTGTGGCGACTTTCTGAAACTACAAGAGCACAAACGTCTTCAGCCATGCCCCGTTTATTCATACAGTACCAGTCAAAAGTTTGAGCACATGTAACCATTACATTTGTTTGCAAAGTTTTGACTGGTATATTTTCAGGAAAAAACAAGAAATACTTGCAGTAATTTATTCAAAAATGTGAAAAAAATGACTGGAAATACAAGTCAAAACAGAGTTAGTACAAATCTAATGAGCTTTATGAAAAGTCTGACCACGTTCACAGGCTTTCTTATCACTTCGTTAAGTAGTCTCCAGGAACAATTTTCCAGGCTTCTTGAAGGCCTTCCCAAAATTCTTTGGTGGCTGTGTTAAATGGCAAAATGCAAACCTCGGCCTGTTTACCCTGTTTCCCTTCCTCAACAATGGCTTCCTGACAACCACCCTTCCCATGGAGACCATTTCTGATGAGGCTTCAGTGAACAGTAAATGGATGAAATGAAATGCATATTCCCTGAGGACATCACTTTCAGATCCTGTTCATCTAGTGTATAAGACCTATACAACTTCCCTTTGTTCTCTCTACTAGTCTAGTTTCCTTACTCATCCTAAGATATCCCAAAGTTTTAACAAATAAGTCTTTGGGAATCACTTTGTTGGTGACAAAGTGCTGTTTTACACCTGGAAAACTTCAACATTGGCCTTTTTATGCTTAATGATTCATAGGTCAGAGTTAAATAGTTGAACATAAAAACACACACACACAAACATTTGTCTGGAAATGGTCAGCCAGCATCCAAATAACTGGGAAAGACCTTGAAAAAGCCTGGAAAACTATTGCTCAAGACATCTTAAAATAAAATCCAAGAGACAGCAAAGTATAAAGATATAAGGTATGGTTCAAGAATGTTTGCATAATATTGTAAATGAAATCCCAAATGACACTGATCAATAGTTGATTGTTAATCCTTACTTCTTCTCCTGGTAGGTCGGGGTCCTTAAAGCGAACACTGGCGGACTGTGACCTCCGCTTATTTCCTGATGTGCCCGGGTACTCCTTTAGAGGAGAGGTAGGATAGAAGCGGTGGCCCTCTGAAATGCAAAATATATTGTTTTTCAAAAAAAAAACAAAAAACAAGAGAGCAGGTTAGTAATGAGAAAATTAACAAAACTCCTCAAAATTGACTCAAGATGCTTTTATGTTTTCATCTTCTATACCTGATCCTGAGCAACCTTCCAGGTCACTCGTATGCAGCGAAGAGGCCGAGGCGCTGCGAACCCCGTTGGATCTACTCAGCCTCTGCGACTGCAGTTGACTGATTGATTCCTCTAAGTTCTCCTTAAGCTGTCATTAGGGGGGAAAAAACAATGATTTATTAGTTAAAAGGAAAAAGCAAAAGCATATGAAAACAGTTGCCACATAGAGAACATCCTTAATAATATGACATCCCTGCAGAAGCAAATAGAGGAGAATAAAACTGAGCAAGGAGAGTGAAAATAAACAATGAGACCTGAATAAACAATGAAATAACCGGCTCTGAGATAAGCTAAATAGCATTACAAGGCACTCAAATCTGTATGTTATTGCCCCTAAGATCCAATTGTTATGCGTGGAAGATGTGGATTCCTGAAAGAGCTCATAAACGCCTCACACTTTTCAATTTATTCAGCATTCCCACAACTTTAGAAGAAAAGTTGCTGTTATGAAGTTACTGATATAATCTGCATTTCTAGGGTGAGAGAAGATAAAAAAGAAAAAGGTTGTATTACCAGTGCCATGACTTCCGCCTGATCATCTGTATGCTCCCTGTACTGACCCAGCATCCTGTCTACTTTGGTCAGGTTCCTACTGGTGTCCTGCCAGAGAGACCTGTAGTTAGGAACTATACATCTTTAATGCTATGAGATGACCGGGCTCTTCCTTTCACCTAGCTGGGGGGGGGTTATGTGGGGCTAAATAACAGATCTTTCTTCAGTAATTACAGATGAATGAAATCCAAGCAGCAGAGAACCTGTAATGTGTTGGCAAGGGTGCTGATTTTCTCCGTGATGTCAGCGGCTCGGCCATCGCTTCCACTCCCACCAGCTCTGGTCCTGTCCCGGCCAGGTCGTCGGTGGGATTCACGCCCCCGAGGCCTGTGTCCCCGCAACCTGCCGCATGAATCCGACTCACTGGATGTGTCCATAGTTACAGCCAAGTCCCGCCGAGGGGACGACGAAACACGGCGGAAAGCGCAAATATGACGATTAGTGGGCCAGTTCGGGCTTCGTCGCTAACTGTTAACCGTAACGTTAATCACATTGGGTTTGTTATGAACTTTTTCTGCATTGAATACTTCTGACATTGCAAAAATAAATTGTAGTTTTGCCATTGTTACTTTCACAGCCGCCCCCCTGGATACGCAAAACTATCTGAAGAGCAACACACAAACCGTTCAAACCGTCCTCATCCCAATAAAGCGCCAGTGATGGACATTGTTGTGAATGATGCTCCTCCTGGCTAGCAACAAGTGGGAACTAGAGTGTTAGCTAGCAAGCTAAGCAAACGTTAGCCGACTAGTGTAAGCTTGTGATAATTATTTTAAAACTACAAAAAAGAAAGAGCCTAAACAAGAACATTTGATATACGCCGCACGAGAAACACGCCCAACGCGCTATGAATGTACTAACTAGCAGAAGAACAACTCAGCCTCTCTGTGCTATGGCAACTTGAACTAGCCGCGTCTGAACGGGAACATAGCGGAGTGCAACGGCACCGAGGGACGCCGGGAAATGTAGGCTGTTCGTGATGGGGAGGCTTTGGAATTTTATATTTGTGAACTACATCGTCCAAAGGAATGCTTTAGCGCCACTACCGCCGCTCTACGAGAAAAGAAAAGAAAAGAAAAGAAAAGAAAAGAAAAGAAAAGAAAAGAAAAGAAAAGAAAAGAAAAGAAAAGAAAA
>JAOXYM010000024.1:5678071-5691722 GCA_028567055.1 Leptatherina wallacei | reverse complement strand
TTAGCTCCGGGTTAGCTTTGTTAGCTCGTAGCTCAGAGTTTGAAGCGTGTCAATCATCCGTCCCCACGCTCACAGCCCCCCCTCTCAGCGCCTCCTCGTTGCCCATTTTCGGGTTTTCCGGGAGTCACGAGACTCGTAACGTTGCCAAGATGGCGACGGTTGGAACCTCCCAATGAGCTTCTTTTCAGCTCTTCAGAAACCTACGGGTCACTTCGTCCATATATTTACAGTCAATGGTATACTCCTTATACCAGCGTATACGCTGGACTACACCATTGGTTTGTGGGCAACAATAGAAAAAGCTTTGTCCCCTCTTTGTTTGAGCATGGACCTCGGGACAAGGAGGCAGCGTGTGGAGTTAAAACATCCGAGAGATAAGAGGTGGCCAACCCGTTTAGAGACTTATAAACAAACAATAAAAATCTTGAAATCAACAGTAAAACAAACAGAGAGATCTCAATTCATAATCACTGCTATTGTAGTAACCAAGGATGCCAATTCCAGGATTAACCACATTCCTCATAAGCTAGAAAGAGCTCAGAGGAATTTTAAAGGAGGTTTTCAAGGTTAAAGTCTTTCAAAATTTGCAAACGTACAGAAGCTTGACAAAGAGGTGACATTTAGTTTTGCTTACCTTGCAAACTTTAAACATTTCTTCATCACTTAGCGATAGCTCTGAAAGTGGTCAGTCAAATACTTATCAAGCCTTTTAAAATATTGATTCTTGGAAATTTTGTATCGATTTAGAATCTTAATGAATAAGAATCTAGATTCTGATATGCATCGATTTTTTCCTGCACCCCTAGCAGCCTCTCTTCCAAGTCCCAGTTAACATCTGAGCAGCGGCATTTTGGACCGACTGCAGACGGCGCAGATGGATCCGACCCACACCTGCAGTAGTTAAGGCTTGAAGAAATAAAAGCATGAATGATTCAAGAAATCAGAGAAAGAAAGAAAATACTTGAATTTTCCAGGAATTCTCAGCTGATTAAAAACTAGCACCCCTTCAGTCTTATTCTTATTTAAAAGTAGAAAACTTTCAGCCATCCACTTTTAGGACTGTGTCCTAAAAGAAAAAAGAAAAATCCTGGAATTGTTCAAGTGGAGGACAAAAGAAAACAAGTAGAGAGATGCATGTGACCAAGTTCTTCTGTTTGGCAAAGACACATCAGAAATGGTTTCCATGGAAGAAGCTGTAGAAGGGAAACAGATAGAAGAGGCTGAGCGATGCCAAATGGCACAAGAACCGGACTGAAAATGAGTGGCAACAGGTCTGATGACGTGCTGAATCCTCCACCAGAACCATCACTGAACCAGCGTGGCATCATCTTAACGGAAAAAGGAAACAAAGGCTGTGTTGAAGAATAAAGCTGCTCGTACTGAATACTGACTTTCAAGCTGATTATAATCCTTTCATGCCCTTTATTTTCATTTATATTTGCACACGTTTAAACCCATCGCTGCACCTATTCCCTGTTTTTTCTTTGCAATATAAAAAGACATGACGGGTGGTTTGTCTGCACAAGGCAAACTCCAATAAATAACTTTGTATAACCCAATCTTTTGTTCAGATTAAACAAATGCAGTATTAGGTTTCAATAAATGGAATTTCGAAGAGATGTGCTGGGAAAATGTGTTGCCTTTGGACTGAACCTGCTCCTTTTGTGTTTGCTGATTTGAAGTGTTTCTATAAAGCCCAGATAGGCTACAGGAGTAACGGCAATCTCATCTATCTAAAGCAAATCATACTTTATAAAGAATTGTTGACACGTAGCAATCAAATACCCTCTCTGTCATGATTACAAAAGCCCCTCGGGGTGGACAAAACTATTTAAATGTTCTTCATTAATTTTGCTATTATCACAAGAGTTTAGTTCAAATATATTTTGTGCAGGAAATTGTGCAAAAGTTCTTTTTGTAAAACAAAAATGTGGATGTGAAGCAGACGTCTGTGTGTTTCTTTATGTGTGTGTGAAGTTTGGAGTCCTTTCAGTGTGTGTGTGTGTGTGTGTGTGTTGTGTGTGTGGATGTTACTTCATGTGTCACCGGGAGTCAGGGAGGTGGAAAGGAAAGCACAGACACGCTAAAATGCCTGCGTAGCGTGACACCCTCCTGCGTCTGGACGGTGCATTCAAATACAATATTTACCTTTTACAGCACGTTTCTCAAACACCCAGAGAGCCCCATTTGAGAATAATTAAGAGGAAAAAAAGACTTCAAGGGAAAGGAGAGGAAAACACAGCAGATCCAATCTTCCAGAAACCTCAGATTTTTTGGATTGGAGTATAAACATGTGATAACTTGCGATATTCGTTGTCACTCGACCACTAATAAAACAGACGGGATCTTAATGCTGCTTCCTGAGTGGGAACAGATGGGTACTGGGATTGATATAAAAAAAAAAGTGGGATGTTGAACATGTTTGAGCTGTAAAAAAAAGAAATAAAAAGTAAATGAAGAATTCTGACTTTACAAGAGTTTTTATCATCAACTAGTTTACACTGGAGATGGCTGAAAGTGTGTAACTGACCCTCTCTCTCCAGCGGTCACCACAGGATACATCTAAATGAGGCAGAGCTCCCAGTAAACACATATATACGTTGTCAATCAAATTGCTGACACGGCTATGAATTATCCGGCACCTTTCCACTTCAAACTCAATTCCAAATGTGTTTATTTGCGATGGTTTCTGTCCAAGATGACAAATTGAGGTAGCAATTTTCTCCTTAAGCCCACAAGATGGGCTCACTGGGGGAAAATGCATGCTGGTTTTTTGGGTTCTAACTGGGGTGTTTTTGCTATCAGGATCTGCTTTGTGTCCCCTTGTTTGTTTGAATTTGTCAAACCGTGCGCAGAGTGGCGTGCTCCCGTTTTTACTGACCGCAGAGCTCACAAACACGCGAGTATGTTTCGGACTTGTAGGGCCAGATCTCAGTCTCTGAACTAGTCTATTGTTCCCCTGAGGAATATGATTACCTTTTTTTTTTGCATTGAAGCAGGATGATGTGGAATTATTTCTGCCTGTGTATCCCTTCTGCCAGAATATAACATGAAGAGCCCCACATCTTAATCACTTTCCTCTATTATTTTGTTAGGAATCGTAAATCTCACACAAGCTTGCATGAAAGAAATAACACATGTCCAGACAATGATCAACATTTTGGGAGATGTTTATTTGCTTTTGTTGCTAAAAAGTTGTGTCTATTCTAAGCCATCTGCTGTCTTGTTTTGCACAAAAATTGGAAATATGAAAGTCAACTAATTGCAACTAATTGACTTCTTGTTTGATCTTTTTTTCTGGCTTTTTCCCCCATAGACTGTATAAAACAGATGAGCGTGGTCACTACATGTCACCTACTGATTAGTAAACTTCTTTGAATCTTTAAGTCCAGTATTTTGGCTAAATGAGATCAGACAGAAATGCTGAAAATTACAAATCACTTTAGACAAAGATTAGTTTTTGTCATAGACAGGGTTCAAATTACACCGGGGCTTTTCTGGAGCTTTATTTTCAGCCAGCACGGCAGCACGGTCAAAAGCAAGGTTCCAGCCAAAAACACATCCCGTTGCATGCAGCTGAAACAATCAGAAACATCTCATCCAGGAATGATAACGTCATTAAAATCCTACAAGAATTCTAATGCAAGAAATTTCAAAATCCACATGTATTTTACACGTCACCAAATGTGGTTTTGCATCTTTGACACATAATACATACATACATACACGCATACACACACACACACACGCATACACACACACACACACACACACACACACACACACACACACATACATACATACATACATACATACGTATGTATGTATGTATGCATGTATGCATGCATACATGCATACATGCATACATGCATGCATACACACATACACACATACAAACATACATACATACATACATACATACATACATGCATACATGACACATAATGTTGCACATGTGCAACACCTACTTTGCACATGGGAACCATGTGGATTTTGAACATTTTCATGGTAATGACATGTGAAACCCATACATGTTGTAAATAAATGGGTTGTAATAAATGTGTCTGTATTTATTTAATTTTTTTAAAATCTAAACCAACCATTTCATCGTAACAGATTCAAGTTGTACAGATGTATGAAACCCATCTGGGGACAATGATCGAAAATATTTTAATCTGTGGTCACCAGCTACTAAATATGAGGGAATGAGATGATCAACACATGGATCCAGATCCAGATTTTTGTTTGTGTAATTCAACTAAAATGTCTTTCTCTGCGTTTCTTTTTTTCCAAGCAGATGGCTTTTTGAGACCCGTCTGTCATCTGTGCCGACGGATGCTTTTACAAACATGGTTAACATCTCAAGAATGTGAGTGCTCTTTTAATTTATTCATTAATTAATGAATTAATTTGTTTGTTTGTTTATTTACTTAAAAGAATATTCAATGTAAAACTGACATCTGCTTTGAATTTGTGATAGGTTTGTTTATGGATTCTGTCAGCACTTTGCTTCTATACTGGACCCTAGTAACCTTTAGGATCAGGTTCTTGTGAACACATTGTAAGATTACGTCCCATTCAATTTCTTCACAGTATAACAAAATTATGAATGTGTTTTCAGTCCAGATAAAAGAAGAAAAAACGCATTTTTAACAAGTTACAAGATAAATAGTAATCACCAACAAATTTGATCCCCAGACTTTGACTCCATGATTAAACATTATGCTGAATATATTTTAAAGTGCTCTAATTGGACCAAAAAGGTGCAGACTTTTTGTGGAATCAGACATCTTCAACTTATTCATTTCCATATTTTCCACAGTCTCTACAAAACTGTTTATGAGTTTTATTTGACTCAAAGTCCATCCAATTGGTCCGAAAAATCCAGTTTTCAATGCTCAGGAATGAGTGGAGGTGTGTTATCAGGGTCTCCATCCCAGCATGTGGATTCAAGTTGTTTATCTTCTTTCTTGGCAGAGCTATTTAGTATCTTTCAATTTTTTTTTCTCGCTAAATTCAAGCATATTCGGTTATTATTTTTTGAAGTAAACTAAACTAAAACAGTAGTAGTGGTAAGCTCAGACTCCTCAGAAGATATCTCTCGTGGATTGAAACGGGATAAACCTTCACGTTCTCTGATGCTCTGCAAACACAGACCCCTTTAAAGTTGCTTCCACTTACATCTTTTTTTAAATACCTTCCCTTCAAGCTCCAAATGTCCCCCTTTTTCTTCCCACCCAAGCAGATGATATACTCTCTGTTTAGTATCACCACTGACTTCTAATCACAGCTGGGAAAGCAGGGCTTGGACATTGGCTGAGCGCTCCAGCAGAGCGTTTTGGGCGTGCAGTGATTTTAGACTCCCAGTAGTGGTAGAGTTTCTGTGTCGAAGTAAAATATACACTTGAGCCTTGATCCTTAGCTGCTTACTCCATGTCCAAGTCATGCATGAGGAGAGATGAGCGTGGATGAGAGGTTTTCTGCGAGCCTCAAGTGCACCTTCTGCTTGCAGCGCGACTAAAATGACGAATCTGTTGAGGCGTCTTTAATCAAAATATTTCTTATTTCTGACAAGTATGTGGTTTTTAAGATTGATTTTGGTGCTAAGTTCATGGTTTATTTTATCAGCATTCTTGTTACAACGTAATAACAAGTGGGAGCAGAGTGACTGATGACTAGGTAACGAATACAGGAGGCACGTACCTGTAAGATTTCCCATGACTTCGGAGGCTTTAAACAAGGTGGACTGATAAATTCAGGAAACGGTTGCAGGTTTAAGGGTTGTTTTTAGAGCTGCACACTTAAACTCATTTATAAAAACTGGTCTTATATTTCACTCCCACCCTCACACAGTACCTTCATTCTTCACAAGTCACAAGCAAAAGAAAAATGACTGTATAAAGACAATTTGCTCAGTAAATTTGGGTTAGCTTTGTTTATCTCTTTCAGATATATATCTGTGGATGTGATACTGCAGCGGCTGGAGAAGCACTCATTTTATGGTCTGAAGAAAATCACCCACATGTGAGTAACTACAGGAAAAAGGCCAAACTCCTCATTGATCTTTATTGATTAAGCTGTTCCATTTGCTCTCTAAGGGGGAAAAATGTTTAATTTTGAAACTTGCCGGCAGCAAAAAGAGGCAGGAAAGAGACACATTGGGTACTTATTCTCCCTCAATACTTAATGCTTCTCATCAAGGTGGTGTAGAGCAGTTTTGCCATTTTGTTGGTCTAAAAGTGAATGTTGTGGGATTTTAAAATGCAAAGTTATTTAGAAACCATTCATCGCAATAATTCATTATTGAGCTGTATTTTCTGTGAGTTCAGCCTTAAAAAGCATGTTAGGTAAGATATTCAGCCTGTATCTGGCTTCTCTGCACATCTTCTTAATGTCCCAGTGCTTATTAAAGCAGCTCAGGGGTAAAACTCTAGCAAGGTGCGCTGTATTCGCAATTATGGGATAAAGATCGATGGCAAAGTTCCCCGTTGGAGCACACACTTTCCAGCAGAACACCTCCCAGCACTTCATATATTCTTGCAAGACTTACTGCTTGTGCAAATGGTTTATTACTAATTTATTACTGAAGCAGTGTGACACTATAGCTATGAATTAACACCTCTAGAAATTAACTTGATTTGACTTGAAGCATCATTTGCCTGACATTTCTATCTTAGTTGTCCTAGTCTAAGCCTTTTAGCTGCTGAATTTCAGATCACAGAATTTAGAGACAGAAGTAATAATTTAAATTGCTAGCTGAGGGTTGTATCAGTTCTCCGAGGGTATGTTTTGGTTCACTGGGGCCTATTTGCCACTGATTGGTGCTGCGCAGTACCATACATAAAATAATAGCATCTATCTCAGGTTTCCTTCAGGGTCAGACACAAATTAATGTTCTGCTTCCTGTTGGCTGCTGGAAGCAGACGGCAGCTGTGGATGAAGGACTCAGTTAGTGCTGAGACGTTCAAAGGGGGTTCGTTAAAGTTTAAATTGTGTCACCAACAACTGAAACCACCAATTCAGATAATTATTTGGCTCTTTTTTCCTCAATATAAATATCGCTAGAAGATTCTTGCACCTGCTTACTGTTAGTGTTTGACTTTCCATTGCTCCAACCTTTTCTAACTGATTCAACAAATGGTTTGGGACAAAAAGCAGGATGTCATTCTGTCAATATGCATGCTATGAAATGACTTGGGCTGTCAGTCGATTCACATTTCCTGAGTTAACTCGCAATTAATCATAATTAATCACAGAATTTTAAAAAATATATATATATTTTATATATTTTATTTTATGATATTTTTAAGATATTTATCATTATATGTCATTGTGTAAGCTGCTAGGAAGCCCACATAGATTCTAAACAGATAGTAATTCCTGATTTGTTTATTTCTTGGGGCCCTGTGACAGACTGGCAACCTGTCCAGGGTGTACCCTGCCTCGCGCCTGATATTTGCTGGGATAGGCTCCAGCCCACCCGCGACCCTGCATGGATTAAGCGGTACAGAAAATGGATGGATGTTTATTTCTTGATATTGTAGTGTGAGGTAGATTGTTAGAGTTCTGATTTCCTAGCTACCTTGAATGCAGCTCAACTTTAAGTCCCTTAAGTTTAAGTTTCATTTTCCATTCCCATCGACTCGTGGCCGGTTTGAGTCGCTTTCTCCTGCATTTTTAGGAGTTAGTAGTTGATAAAGTACTTCAGTCTTGTCTAGAAAAACAGTCTTGAAGAACTCTCAAGCTAAACTGGTCGTGTAAAAGATCCATTCTAGGTCCGTTTCTGCTTCAGAAACACAACCTGCTTTCTACACCACTTCCTGAAATTATACCAACGGTGCTGGCATTATGGTGCGTTCCAGTTGTCTCGGAATTCCGAGCAGGTGAAAGTAAGCGATGGTATTACCAGTTAGTTGTAATGACAAAACAGCAAATTTGTCTACAAATGCTATATAAAATTAGAACATTACAGAGCCATTGTAAAAACGTGCTCTATGAGAAATCCAGCTAATTTATGTGATAATTAAATAATAAGCCAAAAATATTGATGCAATTTTCACAAAAAAGCCACAACGTAATCATCGATAACAGCAACCTGCAGTTGTTCATACTAGAAACGTATAACAGACACAAACTGTATTTTAGCGATTTTTAATAAAGACAACAATGGACTACAAGTAAAGGGCGCAGCTCTCTTCAAATCTGGTATCTCGGGGTCCCTTTGGGAATTATGAGTTCTCAGCTTGGAATACTGAAATAGCTTTGTCATTTCTGGCAAGATTACCTTACTTAGGTAAGGTAATTAACCTACTTTTCAACAACAGCAGCTCTCGCCATAGCACTAATCAGAAAGCTAAACAGAAAAGAGACAAAATACAGACTATCTGGTGAGCATGTAGTTTTTAGCTACTAAAAATCAGTGGACCAAATCAGAGCCAAAAGCAGAGCATTACTTCATTTCACACAGCCTGTTCTGTAATTTTGCCAGTTCAAGGCAGGGCTACTCCCTCTATGATGATGATGGTGCTGTTTATCTTGGCAAAAAATACCAGATTCTGCTTTTCAGTACGGCTGGTTTCAAGAGCGCAAACCTTTTGAAATTGTCTGGTTAACACAACCAGCCAAAGTCAGCATAGCTGGACAAAGAAACGAAGACCACCCATTCAAATATAAACCTTATCAAAAATAATCCAAGTATGTGGATTATTTGTCAAATCCCCAAAAGCTGAGTTGAAGAGAGAACTTTAGCAGATTTTTGGGAGATGTGTGTTTGCTACTGGACAGACTATTTAATGTTTACATAATTCTGTTAAAGTTTTAGTCTTTAACTTAGAAGCACTTGAAAGACAATCTGCATCCAATCAGGATCTTCTCCTCTAACACTTGCAAACGAGTTGTCTGAAGAAGGGCCAGGACACACGTACCTCAGCTCTACATGGCTTCAGATGGCAAAAAGAAGTATTTACTCTGGCCAGAAAGGACCAGAGTAAACAAGCTAATGAAACACTAATTGGACTCTGCTTCCGGTCCTGGCTGTCTGCACCAAGTTTCCCTCCTCTTACATCCTGGCATGCACCTTGCTCTGCTCCCCTCAGCAGGTTTGAGGATTTTGCAGCGTGTATGTTACATGTCAAACTCACAGCTATGACACACTTCAGTCTTTCAGTCATGTTCAGAATTAGCTCACTTTATTAAATTAAGGGCATTTCCAGCTAATGACACCTCTTTGTTCGTGTTCTTTCAGAGAGATTCGGAACACAAAAAGGTTGGTGTATGTTGACCCGGAAGCCTTTAAACATCTCCCAAACCTTAAGTATCTGTAAGTATTCTTCAGACAAGCTTTCACTCTTTACTTCTTACTGAAAATACTTTGATAAGTTGATGGCAGGATAGGCTCCTGTCCCCCTTCATCAGCCCTGAATGAGAGAAAGGGGGTGTTGAAAATGGATGGGTGGACTATAAACCAAAAAGATTAGGGGTTCATATTCTAAATTCATAAAAAATGATAGTTTTAATAGTAATGCTTGTGTTTTAATGGCAATGCTTTTGTTAATTAGTCATGTTTCAAAAGTAGTATGGATACAACAAGTGAGCATAGCATTGTGTTGTTGGTTAGTGAGATGCCATTTTAATGCATTGTTGACGTTGACATTTGGTCGTTGCCATTTTGATCTTGACTGATCCTAAATGAGTTACTTTTTGCTTTCCTATTTGTAAAAATAATATACAAAGACTCTTGTAGCCAAATGTCCTCCAGTAGGTTGAATTGGTGATTTTTCTATTCAGATTCACAATATTTGATCCACTCTTCCTCTGAGATGTAATTAAGACTACATCCCCCATTTCTGTCGCATACAGGTTTGGGCTTGTTACTTTAGGTAAAGAATATATTTACTTTTAAATGTGTACGTGAGTTTATCATGGCTGCCTCAAATGATTTGTGTTGGTTTTAAATGTTATACATGTCCTCAGAAATTAACCTTTACATTTGGCAACTCTAACCAGTCAGAGTTTTTTCTCATTTGCCCCCTATCCTCATGTAAAAAAGCATGTGCAAAATTCCACCCACGACGGAGCCGATTGGCTGCATGAAGGCAATGTTTAAAAGCAAGTATGTTCTCTGCTTTGGTTTCTTGGCAGATTATCAATCGAAAGCAATCCTGAAATTACTTTTAATGCAGAATCTGGCTTTTAGGCACATATAAAGACACTCAACAAGTTGTTTTTAAATTCCATCAAACCCTTTTTGGTCAAACTCGATATGCAGAGACGCACATGAAGGTTCTTTTTTTTTTCTTTTTCTTCGAATCATTGTTATCTAAACCATATTCCCTTTTCAATGTCTGAAAATGAGAAGGATACTTTAGAAATCATTAGTAGATTGTGCTATCCCACATTTGAAACATTGAATTGGGTATCATTTTAACGCTCATCCAAGGTTGGGTTGCAGGGGCTGCAGTTTAAATAGAGAAGGCCATACTTCTCGTTCCCTGGCCACTTCTTCTAGCTCATCTGGGGGAATCCCAAGGCGTTCCCAGGCTAGTCCCTCCAGTGTCCTGGGTCCTCCCCAAGGCCTCCTCTCATTCTGTTTTAGTTAGGCTAAAATGTTTATCTTGAAAACGTCCAGTTTTAGTTAGACTACCACAATGATTAGATTTTTTGCTAAAATGATATAAACATGAGGATAATTTTATTTTTCAAAGAAAAAGAAAACAAAAACCGTAACATGCTAGAATCTGGCTATTTAATGAATTAGGCTTGTTTTTATTAAATGAAACTCCATGGTCATCTCTTTTAAATCAGAAAAATAATATAAGAGGAGAAAGTCTGTCGTCTTTGATGATGCTCTGTTATCTCATTTATCACCTTTTTAAGATGAATATTTTTTGTCATTCAGGGGGCTTTTCAATACTGGCCTGACTTTCTTCCCCGCTTTGAACAACATCCACTCCAATGATATGAACTTCATACTGTAAGTCATTGCACATTTGCTGCCATTTCTAATGCAAGCAACGTCAGTCAGATGTAATCATCTCGGAGCCACTATCATAATACAATGAATAAAGAAGGATCCTTTCAAGATACCTTTCAGTTTTCCTCAATTTTGTTACATACTACACGTTTCTGTGTCTTAAGAAGTCAGTTTGTCTATTAAATACAAGTATTAACAAGTATTTTGGTTTTTTTTTAATACAGGACAGTAGGAATTAGCAAATATTCTACCACAGACAACACCATTTTCCTCCCAATTAAGATTGTGTGCTATTAATTTATTAAATGCTATAATCTGTGTCTGTATCTGCATCTTGTCCATTTTCATATGAAAAGAGCTACAACCGCTTTCACACTTCTGTGTTGGCAAACACTCAGTCACCTCCTTTACTTGCCAAATTTAATTTTCTTACCCAGCTGTAATACTTTAGAAAATAGTCATCAACACCACATTTCTCCCCTTCTTGCTTCTTTCCAGTGAAAGGTATATATTTATAACACCGCTTCATTTCCTCTCTGGTCTGTATCCTCCTTTGCAGGGAAATTGTTGATCATCCCTATATTACCGAGATCCCGGCCAACTCGTTCTGTGGCATCACAAGTGAAGTGCTGACAGTGTGAGATATATGCAAACCGGCATGACCAACCATATCCACTTATAATATTTATAAGAATGTGAAGGGGAAAAAAGCAAATACATGTCTATGTGTGTGCGGAGAGAAAAAACTCAATTCAGATGAGCTCAATTGTGCAGTAGCATATTGCTATAACATTTCTTTTTATTATTGGTTTTCACAGCTAAGTGTAGCCAAACCCTTAAAATAGTTGAGCATGACTTCACTTTTTCAAACATGTCCTCCCCCTGACCTCACTTGAATCTTAACATAAATTGCAAAAACAAGTACACCGACATTCATTCACACTGTGAGGCATTTGCATGTATGTGGTTAGCAGTAAGTGTGGTAAATGTTGGATATAAAAGGCCCAAATGTGCACACACTGCTAAGATATACATTTGGTAGCCCCCACTTATCACTTTTGCAGGGAACTAGATTAAGTATCACTACACAGTTTTTTCATACAGTGGTTTGTTTACAGTGATCTGTGTTTTTAATTTAATCATTGTAATTTTCTTGTTGCAGCATGCTGTATGGAAATGGCTTCAGAGAGATACAACATCATGCCTTTAATGGGACTAAGTTAGACCAAGTGTAAGTATTCTACCATAATCCGCTTGACTGATTTGATTTTAATTGATTTGTCAGTGATTTGAGTGATACATATTAAATAGTCTGGCGTTTTGGGTATTGTTCTTATTCACTTTCTTACAGAGAGTTAGATGTGCAGTTTGAAATGTGTGAATGATGAATTCAATGCATTAAGAGCAGCTGATTGGTCTGGTTTAAAGAATGGAAACAGTGGAGAAAAACTCAAAGCTTTCTTTGGAAAAAAAAACTTTTTTCAAATCTAAACTTAACCGTCATATCAAATTTTTCTGTACAGAAACTGAATTCTGACAGTGATAGTTGTTTTACTGCAAGTTGCCAGTAGGACTATTTCAGCTATTTGTCACTTTGAAGCTAATATCAAGCTAACTTGTTACTAGCTTTAGCTGTACTATGAATGATGATAATCTTTCAGTTTTAAAGTTTAAAGTTTGGTTTGATATTCAAGAGACACTCTTTTATCAAATGTGACCAAAAGTAGTCCATTTAGAGACCCTCCATCTTCTCCAAAATGAGGTTACACAGCATTCTAACTGGATGAAACCATTTCTGACATCTGGGACGTCTATTTCTTTACCCAAAATTGCCCTACATAAGCAAAGGGATCACAGTTGGTTCTCCATGAGCCGTCTCATATGTACTCAAAAATGCCTAAGCCCAGCTCTTGATTAGCAAGATGGGTTTCTCATGGGAAAATATTTCCAACAGTGGATAACAGGAAGTCTGCTTTAAGAGTTCCCCTTTAACACACACTCACTGACACTGGCTTCTAGACCAGTTTGCAGTTGTTTATTCAATAGTCTCCTTCATATAATTACAAGTCAGTGAGAATTTCTTATTTTCACAACATGTTTTCCTCTTTTCACGCTCTGGTCCAGAAACCTGCATATTCAGGATATGAGGTATTAATGACATTAATTTAAGACCCCTCGCTTCTTTTTACAACACCTACACTGCCCAGGTCTTTATAAGAGTTCAATTAAGCCATTGGTCCGTAACTAGTGAGTCTTACCACATTGGTGTTTGTGTTGGCGCCTGATCTCCTCAGAGGAGAACTGATCCCAGCACAGCCCGACCAAGACAAACACACCGCTCACAGGTCTATTATCCTTATTAGATTTAAGGGATTTGGGGAGATGTGTTTGAGGGTGCACAGCGTTTACGGCGTGCACCTTCATATCTTATCCCATCTAATTTCAATCGTCAACATACAGTGAGTGAGACTTTTTTCTGTCATGTTTCATCCCATTTTAAAAAGAAAGAAAGAAAAATAAACAGGAATTTTCAGAAAGAATGCTTGAAAAAAATGTTGTCATGTTTAGACATGAGTGAAATGTGCAGTATCTCTTTCTATTTATACATACATACATATATACATACATACATACATGCATACATACATACATAGATGCATACATGCATACATACATACA
>JAOXYM010000024.1:5643441-5655001 GCA_028567055.1 Leptatherina wallacei | reverse complement strand
TTTTTCTTCTTCCCCCCCCCCCCCCCCCCCCCCTTAAAGAGAGGGGGGGTTGAGTTTGGCTTTAATCAGAAGTATTGAACTTAAATGATTAGAGGAAGTAAATGAATAATTAACTGGCAAAGGAGGCAGGGTGATGATAAGACCCTTGTTGATGGGAATATGTGAGGTTAATGATTGAGGTCAGACCTGAGCACAAATGAAAGTCTCCAGTCTCACAAAGCTAGGACTTCACCAGTGAATTTTGGGGGGTAGGGATGGGGATGTGCCTTCTTGTAATCCTTCACCATATTTAACTTTAGACCTGAGGAAGTCGTGCAGAACTACCACCCGGCATCCCCTCGTTTACAATCCAAGAAAAGAAAAAGAGCAGCCAAACGTCTCATCTGCGACTTGTATATATTTTTTTTCTTTTTTTCTTTTTTATTATTGCAACCAACTGGAAGACAATACATCACATAAACATCATTGTAGTTTTTTCAGAAAATGGAAAACAAAAAATAAAAACAACATTTATATATTTTTTTTGCCACGGTATTGGACAACGTTGATATTTACATGTAGTGATGAAATAGGTCTCGAAATCATTCTTTGGCAATGTGATTGCACAATAAGGAGAAAAAAACGGAACATTTATCGAAAGTTAAAAGAAAACAAACAAACAAAAACAAAAAAAACACACCTGGGTGTACTCTGCATCACATCTCATTTTGACATCTCTAACCTATGGCTTTCCAATACTCAGCTCAGACTGAAAAGAGACCAACAAAAACAACAGAACATGGCAGTAGGCTGTCGTAGGTCGTTTTTATCAGAAACAAAGTAAAAAAAAAAAAAAAGAGCATTAAAACTAAAAAAAAAAACTCAACATAAGAATGGCAACGACTTCTCTCAGAGCGTCTTGTTTGGCAGGTTTTCTTGTTTCGGGGCTTTTCAGGCAGCATCGCGTGTTTTTCTCTGCAGGTGTTGAAGAATCGTACTTCCAGGCCGGGAGGAGGTCAGCTGTCCTGCATGCCGTCAAGGGAGTCAGAGGACAAAAAAGGCGGTTGCCAAAGCAACGTACCCCCCCCCGTCCGCCTCCACCACCCTCCCTCGACATGCTAACCGAACTCGTCACAACACCGGCTTGTTAAATGAAACCCAGCAGAGTGCTTGACCCGGGCCACGAGGGCACTCAGACAGACATCAGACGGGGAGACGGATGGCAGACAACCACAACACGGACGCTGGTTCCCCTTTTTTTTTCCTTCTTTTTTTTTTAAACTACGTTGGCATGGATACAGAATGCAAAGCCGGTGATGCATGCTACAGGTGGCAAAAAAAAAGACTGTACCAGCATTTGGGACATGCATTTTTGTTTTCCTCGCTTGACTCGCTGACAATCGCTCAAAAAAACAAAAAGAAACAACCTCGTCTGGCTCCGCGGCTGGAAACAAACCCAGCCCATGTTTGCACCCACGAAGCTGCTTCCTCTCTCTCGCTCTGTATCTCTCTCTCTCTCTCGAGTGCTGCATGAAAAAAAATGAACATTCATGCATCCCTGTTGAGGCAGTCTGCGTCAGCGTGTTTCAATCAAATCGGTGTCATGAAGTGAGATGTGCCTACATCTTGCAGAGTGGCAAAACACTGAAAAAATAAAATAAAATAAACAAAACAAACTACGTCTGATCACCAGATTGGGCTCTTGCAGGCTTGACATCCACAACGGCGAGTCTTTTTTTTTTTTTTTTGTCTTTCTCCGTTTTATTTTAAAACAAAGGGTTAAAAATACTGTCTGCAAATTAGAAAACAAACTGGTCATTCATGACATCTTACTTCCAGGTAGCTGTTTTTTCTTCTTTCTTTTTGGGAGATATGAGGTTTCATTCAGGACACGTACAAAGTTTTCCATGCCCAGCTGATTCGCACATTTACACTGAACAATGTCGATGGAAAGTTAAAGACACATGTACATTTACACACTTTTGAGAAAAACGAAAAGAAAAGAAAAAAAAACCCAATACTGTTAGAAATAAAGACAGGCAGCTCTGTAGTGGCAACAGAGGTACGGAGGGCAGGCGGGGGAGGCAGGCACAATGTTAAAGGGTGTGTGTTCCTGGGCACACAAACTCACACACGAGTTTTTAAATAACACCGGTGGGTGGGCGGGGTGGTGGGGGGAAGCAGGCATGGGGCGGGGTTAACACTGAACACCTAAAAAAATAAAAAATAAACACTGTACAGGCAGAAGACGACGGAAGCCCATCCTCTGAGAGGTGATTCTGGTGGCTGGCCTTCGTTGCCTGAACCCGTAGCCCAGAGGCGGCTCCCTCGGGGGGGGCATGGGGAGGAGAGGACAAGGTGTTTGGGGGTGGGGGGCATCTAATTGCAGAGTGATCTCCCTCTTTCCTCCCTGAAGACGTGTCTTTGTCTTTGAAAGCCCGCTCATGAAAATGAAATGAAAAACCAAAACCAAAAAAACCCCCAAATAAAATGAAAAAAAAAAAAAAACTCCATTATAACCAGGGGTATAAGAATCAGGGAAAAAAAAAAGTTCTTTTTTCTTTCCTCTAGGATCAAGGTTTATATGAAAATAAGTCATGCTTCATGCTAAATACATCGTTTATCTTACATGATCTTTGAATAAAAAAGATTTGCTTTTTATCTTATTTACAAGCACCCATGCAATATAACTGAGAAAGTCCTGCAGGTCAAATTGCTTCAATTAAGAAAAGGAAAAAAATAAAATATTTTCTAACCTTTTTACAGAGTTGTCCGCGCGGGACAAATTGCTTATATCTTTATGAGGGTAGAGTGAGGGTAAACAGACACGAACAGAAAGAAAAACTGAAACCCACAGTTCATGTATAGAGTTGTAGGACAGTGTCAGATGAGCGGGAAGGTTGTGGCAGCTACTGGTAGCTATGGTATCTATGCCGACTGTCTACGCCTATGGACAGAAGTACTGAGAAAAAAGTTTTCGGGACGTTTACACTAATGCAACAACAACAACAAAATGAAGGAGATATTGCCTCAGACCCGGCACACTATCCATCTCTATGGTGATAAACATGACCTTTTTTTTTTTTATTTCAATATATTTATCTTAAATACTATGAGTGCTCCTGAAATAAACCACGTCTTTACCCATGATGCTTTTAGTATAAGTGGCGCAAAATAATCTTAAGTGCATGAGTATATATCACATTGGGTTTTACATTTATTTGACACTTAAGGTCACTCTCTCTAGCTCTTCACTACTTATGCCTTCGCTTGCTTTATTTAAAAAAAGAAATATAAATGAAAAAAAAAGAAGAAGATTTCTCGTCAGCTGTCGCATCGGCTACATGAAGCAACCCCGGTCGCGTATCTTTGGCAC
The DNA here is from genome assembly GCA_028567055.1 of Leptatherina wallacei. Classification (NCBI taxonomy): domain Eukaryota; kingdom Metazoa; phylum Chordata; class Actinopteri; order Atheriniformes; family Atherinidae; genus Leptatherina; species Leptatherina wallacei. Next base: position 5,651,646 of record JAOXYM010000024.1, on the reverse strand, counting down.
AGTCTCACGTTTGTGCTCGTGGGTGTAACGGAGAGCGATGCTCTCCCGCTTCTCCGCCCATCTTTCGCCGGGCGTTTGCTGCGAGATTTGCTACAGGTTCACGTGGAAACGAACAGGTAAGACCCAAAAAAAAAAAAAAAGAAAAAAGCCCAAAACATGAAAAAAACAAACAAAAATAAACAAACAGCTGCTTCTTTGTCGCTGTACTCCTCGGTAGGACTCTTTTGTTGTTGTTTTCTTTCAGCTTTGTCCAAATTAGTGACAGAACATGCTTCTTTTATGGCTTTCATCCCCTTTTTAAACAACAAAAACAACAAAGACGACATGAGAAATACCCACTGATGTTAGTGTTGCTGAACATGTAGGAAAACATAGATTTTTGATATTGCCACAAATAAGTAGGATTCACCTAATGCCCTGCAGATAGATAGAGGGAGATGACGAGTGTCTGTTCAGACTAATGCTGTAGTAACGTTACCTGTTGACCTATTTGTGTATCGTCCTGTAAGAGTGTGTGTGTGTGTGTTAGTGTGTGTGCGTTTTGCATGACAGTATTTGTTCTATGTGTGTGTTTTAGTTTCTCAGGGCCTCTTTCTGCTCCTTCTGGCCCTTGGCGGTGCGGTTTGTGATGTTGTTGAGGCAGGCTCTGACCCCCGCCAGGTGGAGCAGCGACCCCGCCGCCTCCTTCATCTCCTCGTCGTCGCTCTCCGGCGGCTTCTCCACCGCGCGCCGCTTCTTCAGAGGCAGCGTGTCGCTGATGCCCCTCGCTCGGTTTTTGGTCCAGGGCAAACTGCTGCCCGGCAGAGTCCCGGCCCCCGCCCCTGAGCTACGTCTCTGTCCGCGCAGGGGCTGCTGGGAAATGTAGGCGGCAGAGGGGATGTGCGAATCCAGGGGGATCTCCCTGGGCTCCGGCTTGACGTCCGACTGGATCTCCACGGCGATGATGTCGTCATCGTCCAGAGGGGAAGAGGAGTCGTCAATCTGGGAGGAGCACAGCCTGGTGGGGGACTTGGCGGTGCTGTAGGTGTGGTCTTCCTGGAGGTCCTCGCCGCAGGGCGGAGGCGAGTAGCAAGATGGGCTGTCCTGTCCTCGGGTTAGATAATCTCCGAGGGATGATCTGTATGAAGCGAACACAGAGCGGGAGAAAATGCTGTTACTCCTGCTGTCACGCTGCCAGCCAGGTGGCCTGCCTGCCCGCCTGCCTGCCTGCCTGCATAAGCCTCAATATGCATCGGGCTAGAAAGCACAAAAAGTTCAGGAGATAATCTATCACCCCCCTCGGGCCTCGTGTGCACATCTGTCCGCTCAGATGAAAACCTCTAAGAACTTTCTCTTTTGGAAATGAGCAGAGTCATCGTCAGATTGCTGACACAGAGTCTGCTCATCCTCTGTGATGTTCTGAAACTTGTTGAGTAAAAGACTGAAGTCAGAAAATCACAGCTAGACTTTTATACCTGGGGGGGGTCAAGACTTTATGAGGTTTATCATATATACTAAGAAAGGTTCCTCTCTAACAGAAATAAAGCATCTTTACATGAATGATCTGAATCCTTCCTCTTTCCAGCGCCACCCTGACCACCCCTCTGGCTCCGCCCCTGACAGAGTGACACCTCTAGAGGAGCATTTAGCTCCATCAGATGCTCCATTACATTGCAACACAATCTCATATGTTCCTCTATTAGTCAAAGAGACTCTTTGCTGCGTAAAGCATAAAAAGACAAAGGGGGGCGGGTCATTCCGGAGACCCATAAATCACCAGGAGCATCAGCAGCTCTCCTCAAGACAGTCCTCCCTTCAAAAACGAGAGAGTTAGCATATTAATATCTTATAAGAAAAACATGCACCCCTCACAGTGATCAAATATTCACTGCATACCTTTAGTGAGCCTTTGGGTATGTTTAATTCATTATGCGGTGCAGACCATCATACTCTTATGCTCTGGTGATGGATGTGCATGTCCATGCATGCTACACGATGTTCTTTGAATCATGAGGCCTCTCCCTCTAATAAACCTGTTTGTGTGTGAGAGACGCTTCTATAAACACACCTGGATGAAATGTTTCCACGCAGCTGGGATCGTATGAAAGCCTCCGACTTTTCAACACAATAAAGATGTAATTATGTAAACTATCAGTGGAAAATTTTGGTGCCGCATCTGTTTTTGTGCATGTGTGTGTGTGTGTGTGTGTGTGTGTGTGTGTAGGTGTGTCTCAGAGGGGGATGTGTTGGTGCAGGGAAAACCCTTGTTGGCATTAATTATACGGTTGAGGGGCAACAGAAGTAAAGTTTACCAACCTTATGGCCGAGGTTCTGCTCCCCACAGGGCTCACAGGCAGGGGTCGGATGACCGGGAAGAGGGCCTGGCTCCTGACACGGGCGCCATTTTGGATCACTCCACGGGGAACTAAAAAGGGAAAAGAAAAAAAAAAGCAGCAGACAACTTAGAAGCTTTGAAAATGAAAAGCTATTTAAATATGAGCCACGTGCAAGTCTGGCTCAGAAAAACANNNCAAAACTTTATCGGACCTCGATAAGACGGCGGGAACGGCTCGATGAGAATTCCCCGGCCGTCCGAGGAGAGCAACGGGGCAATATTGATGAGCAAGGCGAGGTTAAATTGAGCGGGAAAGCGTCATAAATGAGTTAAGGCCGCTGTGATTCATTCAATTACCAACGGCCGCTGGGCTCGGCTAAATCCAGTCTGTCTGATGCTGTCGGCTGAACAGCAATCGTTGGACCCTAAAGGGGGATTCTGCAGATTTTATAAAGTGAGGGATGCATTTGTTTGGTTTGCAACTTGATCACAAATGACCTTTTCATGGCACGGAATAGAATTAGAGAACAAACTCATACAAATACAAGTGCTTTCACCTTTTAACAACAGCAATAATCAAGTATTTACCTTGAAAGATCATTAGCAAATCATTCACTCCAGGGACTCAAGTCAAAATGTGAAGAAGCAGCAACAACAGCGGTCACAAATTTACATTTAGCTTCAAATGTTTTGGCTTAGAAACACCCTGTAAATATGTCTGTAACCTTTTTTTCCCTCTTCTTTTTGTTCTAAAAGCTTCCAACTAATTTGATCATGAAAACAAACATTAAACGATGTAAATGAGGTGATTAGTGGTTCTGATCGGAGTGTTTGTTTTGTCCGACATTTGAACAAGTGTGATTATTCATTTTGCTATAAACTAATAAACTTCCTGACTAATTGACAGACTAACACAATTTAATTTTACCTCCACCGACTTGAAGGTGATCTAGCGACAATTCAGAAAAGCGCACACGTTTTAATTATACACAGCTGAAACAATCAGCATATATCTATATATATCTTTTTAATTTAACAAACAGCCTGATTTGAATCTGCACTATTACAGCTAAATACTACCTTACTCCATCTGGAGTTCTCCAAATAAACTCACTGGCCACTTTATGCATGTTCAATTGCTTGTAAACACAAAAAGCTAACCAGCCAATCACACGGCTTAAAGCAAGCATTCCAACTACAGGCCCACCGGTTGACACCAGGGTGACAAACATATGATGGATTAATATGAGTCCCCATTTATTTGTGTGCTAACATGTCACTTGTGTAAACATCGAGTGAAAAATAACAAACTGATGAATCTGTACATCTCCTCGTAAAACAGCAAGAACCTGGTATGGTTCATCATTTAGCTACTTCGGTCACCATGCTGGAGGATAATATGAATAATGCTCAAAACAGAAAGGTCATTGAAGAAAAGCCCACAGATATGGTGTAGAGATAACGCCTGTTAGAGGCGCAACACACAGCCAGGATGATGGAGCAGCTTTGTGACAAATCCCTGTATATCCTCCAGAGGCTCACTTGCCTGGACTTGAAAATCTGGTGGGACAGTTGAATATCAGGGTTTACGTGCCTGAAGCGATAAATCAGCTGGTGAACGCAAGAATGAAAGCAGCTCTTAGGCCAATTTTAGTTTTAAAATGTATTATATGTGCAAATTCAAGAAAAGTTCACATTTTAAGGGGATGAACCATGTGCCCCCTTTTTTTTTTTTAACAAGATGTCTGAATCAGATTTTATTTTGCTATTATAAACCAAATATGTGGACTTAAAAATAAAAGACATAAAAATGCCTCAGGAGTAATACTGCTGTCTGCTGTGTGTCCTTGGATGTCAGTGGTATGCCGTGCAGCGGTGCAGGAGGGGGGGGGGGGGGGGGGGGGGGGGGGGGGATGACAGAAAGGCTAAAGTTTCCAGTGAGTCATGTGGAGAGGATGCTGAATCACTTTCTGGCAAAAAGCATTTTCATTAAGAATATAGAAGTATTACAGTAAAGAAAGAAGAAACATGTAAGAATTTTATTTATCTTTTGTATTTTTTTTTATTCTAATTGTTTCTTGGACTCTTTTATTATCATCTTATTTTATTTCTGTTTAAAATTGCAGGTTTATTTATTTTTTTGCCATATGTGATCCCTGGCCTGTCTTATCTTATCTAAACGAGATTGATAAACGTCTTGTTTTACTTGGATTAAACCGAGATGCAACATGTTCACTGGTGATTTTAACTCTGTCACTCAAGATGCTGAAGCAGCACATTCCCTAAAACTGTCCAAGCTGTTTTTCAAATAACACTTTATTTTGCCTTGAGGAATTAGATTCTGGGCTAATAAATATGATTAACTACTTGAAGGAGAATTAATAAAGAAATTAGAATAATAAAAAAAGAAAGGTTTCTATTTATAGTGGGTCTAGGTGAATGCAGTACTGTTATCTGGTTCTAAAACAAAAGTGTCACAGAATTTAAAAAAAAGAAAAAAAAAGAAGCTATAATTTAATCAAACGTTCACAACTTCCAAATAAAAATGTGCTCCTTAAGCAGTTTCAGATTTTCCATTGAGGTCACAGTCTTTCTGCTGGTGTCCTACTTCTGCTAAAGACTGGACTGTGGCGGAGCAGCAGAGGGAACATCTACGTAGCTCATAAGATTTGAAAAGAAGAGAACCAAAAGCTTTCATTATTCAAGGCTGGCTGCTCACCACAGCCCTCCCAGTTTGGTAAAACAGCTGTCATTTTCATCTCTAGGGTCAGTTTGTGCTTGGCAGATGACGACCTGCTGTTTTCTTTTGTCCGCCGTGCAGGCATTTGTGAAGGTGGAAATCCAAACACCGATGCACCAGCCTTGCTTTTCTGTTTACTCTCAGCCCCAAACATGAAATCTATGATTACCATTATGATGAGAAGAAATTTATTTCTCCCTAGGAGCCACAAGCTCATTAAAACATACAAGATGTCAGGGCGAGGAGACCCCCCCACTCCCCACCCCCGAAGAAGAAGAAAAAAACAGTCTTATATATTTGGTTCATGCTCGAACACACAGATGCACAAGCTAGATGAATTATGATGGAGTTGTTTGTGTTTTTGTCATTGTAAGTGTGTTTTGTAGCCTTTCCCCTGGCCAGCTGTGTCCACAGTAATCTTATTGACTGCAGTTAGTGTGGCTCTGCCCCTGATATCTCCAGCTCTGCTCTCCATAACCTTATAAGTAAGTCCCTGCACAGAGTCTCCATTGTAATCTTGATCACTTGCTGCATGGCTCAATGTGTGTGTGTGTGTGTGTGTGTGTGGGCAGTGCATTAGGTCTCCTCGGGTTGACATGCACCCCACCCCTCCTTTCCCCACCTCTCACTCCGGAGTAGGGCTTTGGGTTGCCATGGTAACCATTCCCCTTCCACATGCCACAGAGTGGTAGATCATGCATCAGAAGAGAAAGTGATAGAGAAGCAAAAGAAGGGCTGGGGTGGGGTGGGGGGTGGGGTGCCGGGCTCTGTTTGACACAGACTTTCATAGCTCAGAGACACACTTCCGACCACTGTTTACCCTTGACTCACACACACACACACACACATACATTGCTCCACCACATGCAAAGGCAACTTCCCCCCCTTGTCTTCATCACATCCATTTTTCTGGTTGAACTTTCCAATAAACTCTTCTTTTTCTATCTCTGATTCCATCCTCCTGTAGATCTCTCCCCCCCCCCCCTTCTCTGTATCGATCCTGCTGTCATTCTATGTATAGAGGTGACTCATATCTCCAACCGAGCATGCATGCTGTCTCTGCAGGTAAAGAAGCCTGGGACATATGCTGTGGAGACGAGGTGGCAAACTAAACTGAGAAAGGCCAGGCAGCGCTCTGTCAGCGCGGCTCCGTCTCTGAAATTTTTACAAGCTCAAAGCAATTAAAAGACAAAAAACTCTTCAGATGGTAAGAGAAAAAACAGATGAGCCGACAAGAGAAGGTGTCTGCCTGCATGTATGAGTTTTTTTTTTTTTTTTTTTTTCCTAGAGAGAAAATATCCTGTAGTCTGTGTTTTTCCTATATGTGGTCAGCAACTCCGCCTTCCCCGTCTGCTTCCTGCATCTTCGCCTGCCACCCCTCTCTTTTCCAGGGCAAATGCCTCCCTCCCCTCTCGGCACTCGTCCTCCTCTGCTCCCTCGTTAAATGAGTTCCACATGGTCCTTCAGGCTGCAGTCTCTGCACGGCCAGCAGAGGACATCACACGCACACACACACACACGAAGTCCAAAGGTTCAGAGGTCGCTCCCAGCAGACCTCCAGAATGCACCCGTTTGAATGTGGCCTCTCATTCAGTCATAACACCTCCTCCCTGTCTATTTGCCTGCTTGGCTGCTGTGTGTTAAACTGGGAACAGTTTGAGGGCGGGACGCATACTAATGCTGTCTGACTGACGGGTTGGATTGCTGGTGGGATGAAGTTGCTGGAAGTTTAACAGGACCGCTAGCTGGCTTGTCTATCTGGCACTAAGTGCTTGGCTGATTGACATGTGCTATAACTTGCAGAGGGAAGTCAAAACATAAGCATCACTTGATTCCTGTTACTTAATAAGCCTTTAAAACAAGCAACACACTCTTGTTGCACTTAGTCGGGTCTGCTAAACTTAATTTCATCAGATATTTTTGCATAAGATGATGTGGGTGTAATTTAACTTTTTAACATGAAGGTTTTCTCCATCAATTTACCTGGAAAAGCATCTATGCATTATATTTAAGAAGAGGAGCATCACTCATTGTGCTGATGTAAACAATATGTTGTGTTGAGCTTCTCAGTTCTCTTTAGGAAGTAGGTTCAGTGATTTATTGATATGTGAAAATATTTGAAAATTGATAAATGCAAATGTGGTATAAAAGGCAAACAAGAGAGTTTATAAAGTTCAAATGAGCTTGAAAGTGAGTATTTGGTTGAACTGGTTGAACATTGAACTGGTGTTTTGTTTGGAAGAAAAAAAAAAAGGTAATTTTTTTAACCACTTCCCAAAGTGAATAAATCTGAAAACACCACAGTTTGTTCCCATCTTCATAACCATTTATAAGAACCAACTCTGCCTTCAACCTGATGCACAAACCCTGCCAACAGCTACAACAGTGGAGGATTACAGTGTTCGTGCTGCAGAAGCTATGAAGCATTATCTGGTTTTTGCAGCAAAATCTGTAAAAAATAAATAAATAAATAAATTAAAAAATCCAAAATCCACATAAATGTCTCCTGTTGTTGGCTCACTTTTCCACCATCTTCTTCATTTGTTTGTTCACAATGCAGGAGTTGCTCTGCGTCTTATTCTCTGTTTTTAGTGTATTTCTGTTACAGCACCACCTACAGGCCTGGCAGATGTACTACAGCATTTTCAGGGTTTTTGTGTGGACGGCGCACATGTTTCTTGAAACTAGGATGTACGATATTGGCTTTTTAACCGATACCCAAAATACCGATACTGTCCAACTCAGAGTTGATACCGATATATGTGGGGTCCCCCCAGAGATAAAAAAAAAAAAAAACCTAAGTTATTTCAGGTACCTAACATCGGAACTGAACCTGGTCTGGCTGGGTTTATGGGGGTCTCCAGGTGAACTAAACACAGGAGCATTTAGCAACAACAAACCAGTTATTTTCCTCGTCTTTCCGTCTGGTCTTTTAGCTCCTGAGGTAACATTTCTGAGGTTTTAGTAACCCTGCCTGCACTATCGGGGAAAACTCCAACAGATACAGCTGTTAAACTTTCCTGTGCAGGTGAATTCAGGCTGAAGCAGCAGCTAGCTTCAGTGTTAGCTTCCTTCTCTATACCCAGCAGCTAGCTTCAGTGTTAGCTTCCTTCATTCTACCCAGCAGCTAGCTTCAGTGTTAGCTTCCTTC
>JAOXYM010000024.1:5618953-5632110 GCA_028567055.1 Leptatherina wallacei | reverse complement strand
AACTCCCTTCACTTTACACAGCAGTGGGAAAGCAGACGCGGGACTCTCTAACCAGAAGAGCTGTAGCATTTATTGATAAAGCTTGTAGCAAAAAACACTCACCGCTAAACGGGCAGCTTCTCGCCGCCGTCTCTGCTCCGACCGCCCCGCTCTGACTCAGACAAGCTAATGTTCATCTCTCTCTCTGTAGCTCGCTCTTAAAGGGGCCGCGTCATTATTTCAACACAGTGCTGTAAACAGTTCATGGTCTCTGTGCAATGAAACGCAACTTTCCTTCAACCATAAACCATTAAAAAAAATAGCAGCTGACTTTGTACGCCGTTTCAACTAGTCCCGTTGTTCTAAAACGTTTCCTGCCATGCCCCCCCTTTGAGGAATAAACATTCCCAGGCGTCCCCTGCTCCTAAGTATTTATATTTATGTATGATCTAAGTTACGTTCACACGTTCAATTTGACTCGGAAGTGGGATTTTCCAAGTTTCCCAGCTGGAAATTCAACAACCTCTTGAAGTCGTATATCTGAATTGGAAAGTCTGGGACTCACTCGTCCCAACTTCTCCCATTAGAAATGGCTGCTATTCACCAGATCCGACTTTTGACCTCCGAGTCAAATCGAATGCAGCATTGGCAACCATTTTTAATGGGTGAGGTCGGAGCTTGTGAGTCTTCCCGGACTTTCCGAGTCACATGTCTGACTTCAAGGGGCGTTCTTGTTGTAATTCCGACTGGGAACTTTGAAAATTCGACTTCCGAGTACAAATCTAACGCACCATTATCCCCCAGTTATTCTTCTTTTTGATACTTTTTGGTGGTTGGCAAAAATGAATCGGTGCATTACTGCCACCAGGTAGTCTGGAGCATGGATCAGACATTAGTTCCTCTGTACCCCCCCCCCGCTGTCATGTTGCCACGTCCCCCAGTTTGAGAACCACCGACTTGTCGATGAGTCGTGCAGATCCTTACTTCCAACACAACCTTCAGCTTTCTAATGAAGTGGGAAAACTTTCACAATTATTTCAATTAGCTGTAAATTTCACCCTGAGCACCTGTTTTGTCTCAACGAATCCTCCGACTGAATTTGAAAATGCAACTTTCATGAGCGTTTACAAACTGTTTAATTGATGCATCCGGTGAATATCTCCACCGTGGCTGCAGATTCTCCAGTCGCCGCTTCACCGCTGAATCATATCACAACAGCTTCTCTTTCTTTGAGCTGGGACTTATTGCCAAAGGGAAGCAGGCACTGAAAGACATGTCCTTATGCTATGGGAGCCTGTGAAGGACGTTTTATAGATGAAATAATTATGCGCTGTAAGTGAAGTTCATAGCATATGAACACAAACACACGCACGGTGCAGGTGCTGCATCACGAGGGACCTCCAGCTCCGCTCTAACCAAGAAAAGCCCTCCCCTACTCTCATTTCCCACAGTGTGCGTGTGTGTGTGACAATGCAAATGAACACCCCCGCCTCTCCACACTCCCCCCCCCCCTCCCTCTGGCTGTACTCCGACCTCTCCTCACTGCAACCTCCCCCCTCCCATTCAAACCCTCGTGTTCCGAATCCAGTCTCCAATTTGTTCCACTTCCCCATACCTCATTGTTCAAAATGACACTTTTACATTTTATGGTGAACCAATTATTCTGTCTTACACAGTCCGCTGGCTCTGCGAGCCAACCTGCCCGGATCAGCTGAGGGAGCCGGGTGCTGCTGCTGCTGGTGGTGGGGGGTTCAGAGAGGGGGGGGGGGTTGGGGGGGGGAGTGGGAGAAGAAGCCGAAGAGAAGAAAATAAAAAGACGAGTAATGGTACCTCTCTCTGACTTATCCACAGGGATGGATGGATGTAGGAGCAGGTACTGAGAAGTTAGCAGAGGGGGGTGGGGGTGGGGGGGGAGAGGTCAGGAAAAGAGGAGGAGAGAGGAAAGGAAACAACACAGGTGGATGCCGCTGCACTACGCAGAGGTGTGTGTTTGGGGACAGAATAAAGTGAATGTAGACAAAGGAGGATTTAATTGAATGATAAAGTGATGGAGAGAGAGTGAAAAGAGAGAAAAGGAGAGAGATAGAGAGATAAATCACAGCAGGGATAAATAAAGAAGATGGAGCAGAGGGCGCCTCCATAGTTGCAATGTATGCCTGAGGATGAACGGGAGGGTGTGTGGGATATTAAAAGAGGAAAGAAGGGAGCGAGAGGAACAGAAGAAGAGGAGGGATGGAGGAGAGGGTGATGGAGCGGACACGTGGAGAGAAAGAGAGAGTGTTTTACCTGCGATGAGCCTGAGGGGGAGGGAGATAGGAGGAGGGACAGGAGTGTTGTTGCATGAAAATAGCGTGCAAAAGAGATTTAAAGAAAGGATGGAGGAGGTCAGCTGTAACGCCTGCAGCAAGTGGGTGCAGAGAGAGTGACAGATGGGGAGAGGATAGAGGGAAGCAGATGAGTGTACACTGTAGGTTTTATGTTATAATTGGATATTGGCACAGAAGTCCTCATTTGATTGGTTTTCTTTGATTCTTCAAGATGTACTTACAAGAGATAAATAATAAAAAGAAGATTTATCAGAATATTCTATCCTGAGAACTTTTATTTCCTCTCTATTATTAATCAACGCTGCCTTCTTTGTTGGAAGTCAACATGACGGGCAAAATCGCTTAAAAGCAATTAAAGACTCGGTGAAGAATGTTTGATCCATGAACATCTCCAAAAAAAGCTTGAACGACGTCACACGATAATCTCCAAACCAGAAAAAACCTTCGGCTTAAAACAAGGTTCTGATGATTTTTATGAGCCTAAAAGTGAATATTTGGTTGAGCCGCTATTATTCTTCAACACAGTCTAAACCCTCTTAGACGAGCTTTATTGTCATTTCTGCAGGTAGTCTTCAGGAGTAGTTCTCCAGGCTCCTTTAAGGACTTTCCAAAGCTCGTCTTTGAGTGTTTTCTGCCTTTTTTTCTGTTCTGTCAAGATGATCCCATTCTGCTTCAATAATATTAAAGTCATGGCTCCTAAAAACCTGTTGCCACTGATTTTCGGTCCAGTTCTTGTGTAATTTGGCAAACCTCAGCCTCTTGTCCTTCCTTAAAAATGGCTTCTTGACAGCCACCCCTCCATTAAAACCATTTCATTAAACAGTATGGATCAACTGAAAGGCCAGATCCACCTCTCAGGTCTTGTATCAGGTCTTTTTTCTTTTTCTTTTTTTTTTACCCCAAATTTCTTTAAGTCCATATTTACAGACATTCTTCAAGTTTTTTTGTCCTTTTTTTGGTCTGACACTGCTCCTTTTTTGTCCTCCAGTTTCCTCCCTCTTCGTAGGACCCGCTGTACACCATGCCGAGATATGCTGAGCTTCCAGCTAACAGCACTTTGGGAATCACCTTGTTTCTGTCAAACTGTGTTATCTTTGGCATTTTCTGTAGTTGCAACGGAGGAAATGGGAAAGAAATGTCTTTGAGACAGACTGCTGGTAAGAAAGTGCCTGAAGATATAATATGAAGTTGGTTCTTTGCTAAGTTTCCTCCCACAGACTCAAGCTTTAGCATATTTTTATTTTATTAGAGTATCCTGAGTCTGCTTCCAACTCATTTACAGACTTATTTTCTTCGGAAGAGAACAAGAACTTATTGTTGTCGCTTCAAGGAACAATAGAAAAAAGTTCCCTTTTGGCCTGCAATGAGGGGTGTTGAGTGTTTAGGATGTTTTTATAGCTTCTTTTTATAATTACATGCATTTATAATTTTATGGTTTAATGTTTCCAGTCCTGGTGATATGCCTGGATCATGCCTTTAGATAGATTCATAGGTCATTGTGAATTTACTTAAACAGAAAAACACATTCCTCTAAGAAAGGCCACATAAAAGGACTGGACTGGACGTGAATGAAAGAGCAGCAGATGTCCACAGAAAAACTTTGAAAGACCGTCAGAAATCCTGAAGAGCTGCAGATGCAGGGGAAAATGAAAAGTTCTAGCTTCTTGGAGGGAAAACATAAAGCAATGAAGGTGGCTCACGACTCATGCACAGCAGCGTCTAGTGAAGTAATATATAGTCAAAGTTATCAGCGTCATTATCTGTGGTTTCTGGTTCTGGTCTTGCATTATTTCCTTAATCTGTTGAGCTTTCTTGAGTTTCTGTATTTCATCATTTATATTTTCCTCTCTTCCTTTGAGTTAGTCTTTATTCATTGCATGATGTTTTGGTTTAGTTAACATTTGGGTTCGTGGTTGCTCCCCTCGTTCAGATCCTCGTCTATCCTGTCCTGTTTCGTCTTTGTTTTATCCGAACTTTATTTACCTGGAGTCACTTATGAGTTTTGTTATTTAGTTTTGGGTAAATAACTTGATAATCCTGCTGTTGCAGCATCTTTAGCTTCTTTAAATAAATCTTAGTTCCTACATCCACCTCATAGTCCTACATTCTGGTCGTTCCTTGTCTCTCTTTGACCATAGCTTTAGTAGTTTTCTGCTTTAGTCTTTGTTATCCAACCATGTTTTGGAAGGAAATAATCCTGCTTTATCAGTGATGATGACTACAGCCACAGAGCTCAATCAAAACGTGGACCAGAGAGGTCATTTTTACCTGTGGTGAAACGTCTGTGGTAGGGTGGGTGGGGAAGTGGAGGGGGCGGCCAGCCCGGGCGAGTAGGGATGGTACGGCGTCTTCTTCAGCGCCTGGATCAGGTTGTGCCTGTACTCCGGATCTATGGACCACAGGGAGCCTTTACCTATGCTCTGAAGCAGGAAAATAAGAAGAGAGAGAGAGGGGGAAAGGAAAGACAAAAACAGAGAGAATTGTTATTGGAGGCGCTATCAGGCTCCTGAAGGCACATCACAAACACAGCGCAGCACGCTGACCTGAGCTACCAGGTGGACGGCCCAAACACAAGCTCAAAGTCCAGACCTTATTTACCAAACCACCTGTACACACAACAATCCTGCGTTCCCACTGAGAGGAAGACCTTGAGAAAAACAATCTGTGCATCTCCCGGCTCAAACGCTGACAGATTACTGCCTCACTCACTCCCCTCAAAAAACACACCAGCCATAAAAACATTCCCATATTCCCCAGACAGAAAACACTCCCAGGAAGGAGAATAACACTCCCAGGAAGGAGAATCGACACATCCTCAATGCCATCATGCTGTTTTCCGATTCTCAACCTTTCCTTGGAAAGAAGGGGGAAAAAAAAAAAAAAAATCGCAAAGCTTCTTTCTGATTAAGACACAGAGAAACTCTTTAACTTTTTCCACTCCGGAGGCAATGATGGTGTGTATTTTTAGATCAAAGCAGCCTTCCCCCTCACCTAATGAAGCTGCCGGCTTCCAAACTGAGTGAAGCCAGCCTATAGATTATAGAGGCCGCCATGAAAACACACTCCTTGCCTCCCTGTAGCAGCCTTCTGCATGCTTTCATCTGAATGTGGCTAAATGTGAAGCTTGTACCTCAGCAGAGGCTCAGAATGGCAGGACAGAGGGAGGAAATCTAGGTCCTCGTGTTCAGCTGACTTTGTTATGCTCTGTAATATGATACACGTACATATGACTGCAGGATTCGGGTTTTACAAAGAGCAAAATGTCAGGACTGGGCAAGAATGTCACTCTTTGATGCTTTTAAACTGAAGTATCTCTGCTGTTACCTCTAACTGCTAAACTTCATATAGATGCAGTTATATCACTGGTTACATCAAATCTAACTCATCATTATTCTTACACATCGGTCCAAAAATACTGTAAAACCTGCTGCAAATTTGATCAAATATCTTAAGTCAACCGTTCGGTTAAAGTCTGATTTGCTTTCTTCTGTAAATTCCTCAACATCTATATAAAAAGAAGAAGAAAAAGCAAGCTGTATCCTTTTAAATGCAACATTCCCATGCAGAGCCTCTACTGACTCCTCGCATCCCTGATCCCAGGATGTCCGCTGAATCCGAGTCAAAAAACTACAACCCGCTCCAGCCTTCAACCTTGGGAGAATTCAAGAAGCTAATAGGATGTGTGCGCACTGCTGACCCCCCCGTCTGGATCTTTGCATTAGTATGTCAGCCATGTTGAACACAGTCCATATGTGCCCCATGTTGCTCTAATGGTGCATGTGTGTGTGTGTGTGTGGGTGAATGTGTGTATGGCGAGTTCCCTAGGGAGTGCGATATTACCCAGCATGGTCTACTCCTGGGAGTGCTTCTATTACTGCCAGCGACGCCTCTCCTGGAGAGCATGATATTACACACACATACACTCTCTCCCACAGAGGTGACCCCCACTGGGCCCAAATTTCCCCTCGCACCTCCAGCACTGCCAGCATTTGTGTGCGTCTGTATGTGTACACACACATGCAAACACACACACACACACACACACACAATATATATATATATATATATATATATACACACACACACACATAAATAAGTGTGTGCTTGCCAGCCGATTAAATCGATGCTCTCTCCTGGATCTCTGTCTTCTGGGGCCCCTGCCTTTGCCAAGCGGCCAGCCAATCATAAAGCTCAATATGTATACCCCCCCCTTCCTCCCCTTCTGTAGATAGGCCAATCACATGGTGCATCTCACAGGAAGGGTCTGTAACCTGGGTTGTGGCAGTCGCCTTGGCAACAGGCATCATCTAAGCATGGAAGCGAGAGAAGGTAAAATGAGCAAATTCACAAAGTTGGACGAACGGCAGACAGGATGATGTCAGAATTTCATTTGTGCCGGGTCCATGTTTGACACCTTATGACAGATTTAGAAAAATATTTGTTACCTTCATCAGGATGAACATTGAAACTTTCAGTCCTTACTTAAGATGCACGATGCACACTATTATTTGTGTTCATTGCATGGAAAAGCAGGAATGCACATGAGAAAAATCCACATCTCAAGAGGTCTGCCCCCTTACTTTCAGACAAAACCTCATAAAGTATGAAACTAAAGCTGACAACGCAGCGCATTAGACTTTAAACCCAAGCCTTAGCAGCATTAACCCTTAAAAGAGATGGGTTGAGCAGCAGTGCTTTCATTGCCCCAGAGGAACATGCAGGTATTTTTCATGATGAAGAAAACATACGTGTTGTAAACTGCCTGGGGACATGTTAGGATGTGAGTAAAAGACAAAAAGATGGGGGAAAAAAAGGAGAAGAGAAAAGGCGGGGGTAGAGTCGCAGAGCGCGACAGGGATGAGTGTGAGTTGCTAACATCTGTTTCCTGTGTTATATAAGCTGTGGGGGCTGGTCTCCGTTGGAAATGGGAGATATTAAAAAGTCCTGTTGCCACTGACCCCGCTGGTGACGCCACACGGCTGCTACTGCATTCCCGACTGCGCTGTTATCCAGTCGCTCGCACGCTTACCTGTCACACAGCTCGCTTAATGGACGCTAAAATGGTTCATCTAATTTTAGACCTCATTTTATAAATACACAGGAGGAAATAGGAAACAGCACAACCTCGTTAGTCTCAACCCATACCTTTGAACTCATTTAGTTAAACCATTTGTAAAGTGGTTTGGGTAAAAAGTGTGACAATTCAAGGGGGAAAAAATCCAACAGGTCACATTGTTGAGGGTTTCTCCACCGTTCAAACAAAACTATGTTGTAGTTTTAACCATTAAACAAACATCTTAGTCTGAGCTCCACATTTGAACCTCTCTTGCTTTGCCCTTTATTCTCAGCTAAGCTAACCTGGTGCTACATATTTAATGGAATGACATGATAAAAAGGTATCACCTCTCTCATTTAGCTCTTTGTAGGAAGACTCTAAAGCACGTTTCCTCAATAACGCCAACCGTTTCTTTCAGGCTGTCGACATTGTATAGCTCTAGTTGTGAACAAGCCTGGTGGATATAACTAAAACCACATTAGCTTCATCAAGCTATGACGCTAAATATTCTTCTTCTGTTACACAGACCTCAACAGCTGTCTAAAAACTGACAGAAAAAAAAAAGATCAACTTATTTTATCTTTAAATTAAACATGGGTGATATCTGACACGTTTTACTTCATAGAACACCATTCA
Organism: Leptatherina wallacei; assembly: GCA_028567055.1. NCBI lineage: Eukaryota > Metazoa > Chordata > Actinopteri > Atheriniformes > Atherinidae > Leptatherina > Leptatherina wallacei. The sequence goes on along the minus strand of JAOXYM010000024.1, from coordinate 5,624,112 downwards.
CTACCTATGGCATCATTTAAATGACTCCTCAGCTTAACAAAGGCTCTGCTCCCTGTTAGCTATATGTGAGTAGAGTTGACTATCAACCAGTGAGCTCAACCTTTTTCAGAAATTATTTTGCCTTTTTAAAGTAAGGAAATATCCTATTTGTGACTTATCTTAAAGTAGAAAATCCTTAGAATAAATTACATTTTGTGCTGACTGCTGTGAACAGAAGTTATTAACAAAAAAGAATCCTTGGACTATTTTCCCGTATATTACCAAGTCTTCAAGACAACTGTAAACCACATTGAAAGCAAGGATCCATCACGTTTTGTATGCTGCCCCAAGTTTTTTTCTGAAATACGACCAACAAGGACCTTTAGAAAGGAAATGTGATTCATATAAGTATTTCCACAGTGGAGCAAATGCCATTTTAAAATGTAGTAAGAAAGGCGTGGGTGGACAGGGTCACTTCCTTTTGTGTTTTAGGCAGTGTGTGTGTGTGTATGTTTTTTATGTGTGCGTATGCATTTCCAGATATAAAAACATTGACCCATTTTAGAATTTAAGTTTACCTGAAATCACAATTTGACTATTAACACTGCAACCCATGTCGATTTTATTACTGTTTTATTGCTGTTATATTTGATTGTTGTTGCATTGTATTTTTGTATTATTGGCAATGTTTGTGTCGTCTGTCATGGGACTACGGATGGAAATTAGCATTTTGCTAAATCTGATATAATTACAGCAACTTTTGCCTGTTCATAAATAAACATTGTCCCATTTAAAAAACAACAAAAAACAAGACGGTTGAGAGGTAAATGTGACCAGCGACCTTTTCATTATTAGCTAGCATGTGCAAGCACTTCTCCTTCTGTTAAACTAAAATATATTAGAAACACTACAAACAAGAAAAAACCACAAACACATTTCCAGTCACAGAAAGATGAAAAACACCAGACTGATGCCAACAATATCAAAACATCTTGTGACCTAATGCAACTTGTATCACCATCACTGTCTGTGTCCATTCTTAGAACCAGAGCTTCTGTGTTTAAGATCCAACATCCCACTCCACAGATATTTTACTGACTCAAGAAACTCCAGAAGAAGGCAAAACCAAAGTCGTGAAACCATTTTCGAAAATGGGTCTGATGGCAGCACAGAGGCAGAAGAGATCAGACAGCGAATCAAGAGCAATTGGGGTATCATTCAGAGTGATACAACACTAAGAGATATTTTTCCTGCACCACCTTTAACGGCTTACTTTACACAACAAATGTAGTCCACAGCCATCTTCCACCAAACAACCAACAGACATGCTACCTCCCAACGTGTCTATCGGAGTATGAATGTGTGTTTTAGGTAAAAAGCACTTAGTATGTTATAATAAAAGTGCAGTGTGAATGGGTGAATGTGATATGTAGAGTCCAGTATTAAGTCCATTTACAATTTAGGATGTCCATGATGTAAAGTTATTTTTTTACATCAGTAGAACTAAGAGACGTCTGCAATATGGACTGGCAGAAGATAAATATACATCTCTCACAGACGTTAACATTTTTTTTGGAGCACAACGGTGAACCATCAACATTACAAGCATATGGATCTGATCATATCCTCATTTCCATAAGAAAAGGTGACAGATAAAGCTAAGTCGACCAAAGAAAGGCTTTCTGGATTTTTGAGTTGCCATTAAATACCCTGGCCTGAATGTGGAGTTAGATATTATTGGGGTTTTCTTTATAAATTATTTTCGTAAATAATTCTGTATTCTGACATCTTAGATTATTTCTAGTGTTGGAATTCCACTATAAAGACACCCTGAAATCATCAAGTCTGTTTGACTCCCTGACAAAGGGCATTTTTAAAGGTCATTATGACTATCTCATAGAAATAAAGGCATTTTCGCTACTTTTAAAGGAGAGTGCCTTGGTGTTTTTTTTTTGTGATGTCTATATTGGATGGTCTATCTACATTCTAACCCTGGTTCTGAGATGTATCCAAAAGACTAAGATGTGGATACGAGTAGCTGGAATAAGCTTGGCTTGGAAGGTGGCCAAACCTGAGAGATCAGGTAAGGAACTCACTCATCCAAGAGGGCCTTGGTGTGGAGCCACTGCTTTCTTTGTCAAAAGGAGTCAGCCAAAGTGGTCACAGCATCTTATTAGGATGCCTCTAGGTCATCTCTCCTTGGAGGTTCTCCAGACAAATCCCACAAGGAGAAGTCCCCAAGGCAGGACCCACTGGAGGGAACCCCTTGTGGTCTGGGAACACCTTGCAATCCCCCAGGAGGAGCTGGAGACTGTCCCTGGGCATGGATGGATGGCTTTAACAGGAATTTAAAGTCGTACCCACCTTAAAGTAGTCAAATGGTGAGAAAAAAAAAGATTTATAAGTAATTGTTTTATGATCCATGAGGTGCCTAAAAAGTCCCACCCGTCCTTAGAAGAGAGGGACCCTATGCAACAGTTAAGCAGGTGCCAACAGCTGTAACCACTGGCACCCAGAGGAAAATGTTTTATATCACAGTGTTGAAATGAGGTTAAAAATAATGTAAAGGAGCTGCATTTCTGCATGAAAGCATCAGCATAAGAGGCTTTGTTATCCACTACATCTTCATATGCACAGCATGACTCAACCTATATCACCAATCTAAATATCATAACTGCATACACTTTATGACCGACAGGCACCGTTGGAGTAAATGCTTTAACCCTGGCTTTGCTGAAGCTTGATTAAGCCATTCTACAAGTATCCACCATTGCTATATACGCACAAACAAGAGGATTACTAATAAAGAGCAGGATACTGTGGAAGTAGTTCAACACGGAGCAGATGGGGATATTTCTTTGAACAATTTCTGTACTTAATAAAAGCCATTTGACAACAAATAGGACAAAAGAGTGCAGGTTGAAACGTAAAAGGCAGTAATCCCTTTCACATTTTGCATTTCTTTTCTCTTGCGTCAGTGATTACAATTGCATTTGCTCAAAGATAAATACAGACCAAACTCCATCAACTTGTCAGCACTTATGCTGCTTTGAAGACTTCTCCAGACTCCAAAAAAGCCTCCCTTGTTCGGCTGGTCTGAAAAATGATCTCATCTGCTGTAAAGTAAATTTAAACTGATTTCACCAGCTGCAACAAGACTCCTTCAGCAAAAGAGTCATCAATACAGATGTCACACGAAGCGTTTAGACACTGACGACATGAGAGGCAGAAACTGGACTGAGCCCCGTGTACTGGAAGCATCTCCCAAAGCACCGCTGCTGCTTAGCAATTAACTTCCCGAAGGTCATAGGGTTCCCTTTAGGCTTGTCACAGTGGCATAATTTTCTTTTCTTTTTTTTTTACACCTATGAAACCTGTCCAAGAGCACTTGCAAGTGGCAGCTGTACAGATGCTTAAACTGCAGCCCTCAGGCTGCACTCAGCATATGGCATGTGACAACAAGGCTTGCTAGGTATGACTCACAGCAACATGTCATAAAAGATAACGAACTGTACAGTATGACCTTCCATACGACGCTTTCTGGAAGTTTCTTCAGATTAGACACTTGTTTATGATCACAGGACCTTGCAAGCGTTTTCAGCTGCTTAAAACAATGCTGATCACTTTTGGCTCAAAATGTTATGAAGTTCTAATAACTCTGCAGGCGAGACTTTAATTTGAAAAGAACTGGAAGCTCGACCTAAATCAGGTTTTTTACTGGCTGGAAATTCATTTTGCATGACTCAAACATGAAAAGAGAATGAGACTGGTACAATTAAAAGTAACTACCAGAACATATTGGACACTGAAAAGACAAAAAGCTAAAACTTGGTGCTGGAACGCCAACTCACCTGTCTGTATGTCGTTTCCTTCACCACAAACGGATTGAATCCACATAGCTATAATTCTAGAAGATTTTTCTTTAAATGAATTCCTCAATGCATGCATGACTTTCACAGCATGGAGCTCATAAGAAGGATAATTAACCAGGTGGATAGATAAAGCAGCTTTGCTTTCTTTTGTTTTTAGGTACAATAATTATGGCATTTGTATGATAATTGTGATTTTATTAGATGTACATTAAATAAAAGTGAGAAAAAAATGTCACAACAGAGAATAATCTAACCATTTTGGGACAGTTAGCATTAGCAGCTATATCTAGGGATGCGACAGTAAAGGAATGTACCCAACAGTACCTTCAGGTGGCTGGACAGGTGTGCTTAGCAATGTTATTATCTATTCCCCCTATGGAGGTTTGGCTAGACATGGGTTTATTTGTCAAAGTAAAATTCACCACACCAATGTCAATAACGCACAGAGGTTACTTCTCATCATTGAAGCTGAATCACTTTTGAAACTTTTTGCAAGAAGCCCAGGCAGCAACAGAAATCTGCGTACCTTGGGAAAGCTCTCACTTGTGAGAGTGACGAAAGGTGTAGAGGCAGAGCCAGAAATACAACAACTATCTGGACCCCCAGCCACAAACCTGTCCGGTGGTTGATGTCTATCCTTAATATGACCATTTTTATTGGTTATTTATCAAACATCCAACACATTCACCTTGAATTATAGGGAAAAAAATTTAATTCAATAAACATTACGGATTGGACACCTTTTTTCTTCAGAACTGCCTTCATTCTTGGTGTCATAGATTCAAAAAGGTGATGGAAACATTCCTCAGAGACTTTGCTCCATATTGACATGATAGCATCACACAGTTGCTGCACATCCATGATGAGAATCTCCCGTTCTACCACATCCCAAAGGTCAAATATTGGATTGGGATCTGGTGACTGTGGAGGCCATTGGAGTACAGAGTACATGGTGCATTATCCTGCTGGAAGTAACCATCAGAAGATACTACACGGCGGTCATAAAGGGATAGACATTGTCAGCAACAATATTCAGGTAGGCTGCGGTGGTTCAATCATGCCATGTTGGTACGAAGGGATCCAAAGTAAGCCAAGAAAATATCCCCACACCATTACACCACCAGTTTGAACCATTGATACAAGGCAGAATGGATCCATGCTTACATGTTATTTGCACCTAATTCTGGCCCGACCATCTGAATGTGGAGATGAAATGAAGACTCATCAACGCTTCTCCATCTTCTATTGTCCAGTTCTGGTGAGTCTGTGTGAATTGTAGCCTCAGTTTCCTGTTCTTAGCTGACAGGA
>JAOXYM010000024.1:5603510-5614277 GCA_028567055.1 Leptatherina wallacei | reverse complement strand
ATATAGAAAATAGCGATTTTGTTTTACTTATTTCTCAGTATTCGCAGGTGCTAAGGTCTTGTAATTTTACAAGTATGCAGCATCTGGGCCATACTTTAATTTGAAATACTCAGATTTTGCTGACCCCCTCGCTTTAAGAGATGGAAGCTGAATATGAGATGTCCATTTTAAGCCATAATGAGCCTCAGAAATGACTCTGATGACAAATATAATGGGGGGAACACTGGTTTTTATTAGAAGGTCCCTGGTTCAAAATACAAAGTTAGCTAAATTCCGCGTCATTGTGAGTCTTTCTACTGGTGTCTGGTGATGGCTGAATGAGGCCTTGTTGAAGCTTTGAAATGGCTCATTATTCGCGGCTTCAAAGTTCGAGTACGACATCTAGTGGTCAATCAAATGAAATGCTATTGAGTTTTTCCAGCAATTCTAATGGTACAGCGTCCTTATATGCCTCCATATAGACTTCACTAATGAGACATTTAAATGATGCTGTACTTAACATACTAGAGGGATTTTTCACCTGTGACTGGTGCTAATTCACATGATATTATGGAACTTGGCAAAGTGTGTTTATGGTGTTCATTGTTTGAGGTTCATGGGTGTGCGGGGGAAAGAGGGAATGTAAATAAACCAAGTTTCTCTGCTGTTTTTTTGTTTTTCAAAACCAGCCTACTCTGAAAACAAATACCCACCACATGAAGGCCACTACAAGGGAACACCCACCACATGACAGACGCATTCATTCCTATAAAGTTAAAAAAAAAAACCAGCAAAAAAACGTTTTCATTCCTTCTAAATGATTCGCTTGACAAACCGAACCATCAGGCCGACTCAACTGCTTCAGACGTCACTCAAATCAGTGGTCACATGACCAAACCACGCTTCAGCACAGTGGTTTGATACGTTTGCTTCACATTTGTCAGAGCCTCGGGTGTCAAAGGACCATCGCTACTGGTGTCTTTTCATGCATGAGAATGTTGAATTCAACATTTACAGTGTTTTAGATGGGATTTCAAAACATTGACATACACATCATGTATTGTGATAAAACCCCAAAAATCCAAAATCTCAGTTATAGGCCATATTGTCCAGCTTTAACAACACACCATGCTGAGATACACCAAATTTCTCCTTAGGTAAACTTTGGTTTTTGTTCTTTATAGTAAGTGGACATTTCTTTCAATCTCATATATGTTTTAGTTTTCTTCCTGATGATACATACTGATCAAAGGTTCTTCATGTTTACTGTTTGTACTGTTTGTTTTTATCAAATCAAAAATCAATAAAAGGAATATGACAAAAAAAAATTCAATTTGCCAAGTTTTTTTTAAGAATCACTTTCTGGTGCAAAAACACAATTTTATGTCCATTAAACTGTTTTAAAAATGCAACTAAAGAAACAATGTGTATGTGTAGAAGGCTGCTAGCGGAAAAATAACCTTTAGCAAACCAGCAGAAATATTTATCAAGACCACTTTAAGAGATAACAAGAAAGTCTGACTGCTTGGTAGCATAATATGAAGAAATCGGCGGTAGCTTTATACTGTAATGTGTACATTAATATTTTACAACATAGCCATCTGGTTCAAATCAAATGGCTCTCCTCAACAATTTGTTGTCAAGCATGTTGACCTATTTCTCTGATTCAGGTGTGTTGCAGCACGAAACATCCAAAACCTGCAGGACGGTGGCCCTCGAGGGCCAGCTTTGGACTCTCCTGACATAAGAGAACAAACTGTGATAAATACCAATAGAAGTCACAATCAGGGAACAAGGTCATTAGCTCTGATAAATCCCAGTTAGTTTAATCTAGAATATAAAAAAAAACCCAACAACAATGATCAAATCTTCTTCCCTATGTCCAAAGAGCCTAATTTCAATGATTGACAGGAAACCCATCCAAGGTATAGCTACCCATACTCCTGCCCGACAGCAGCTGTGATAGATTATAGAACAGTAATCACTAATAATATCGTATTATCCAATATTTACCTGGCTGCGATCTTTATCCACCTTCTTGAAGCACTTGTTGAGGGACAGATTGTGGCGCACAGAGTTCTTCCAGCCCGTTGGGGCGCTTGCAAAGTACGGGAAGTGCTCCAGGATCCAGCCGTAGATATCCTTCACTGGCAGCCGCTTGTTTGGCGCGTCCTCGATGGCCATGAAGATCAGGCAGCTGAAGGAGTACGGAGGTTTCCGGTTTGCCCCAGCCGCAAAGTCGTACGGTGAGTGCCCGTCGCCGAGCAGGGGGTCATCTGGTGAGGGAGACGAGGACGAGGGCGAGCGGGGGTGCTGGCCGTCGGGGTCCTGCAGAGGGGAGACGCTACGCAGCCCGGAGTGGCTGAAGCTGTTGAGGAGGTCGGTGCTCTCGTGGAGCCAAGAAAGGCTGGTGAGTTCCTCGTCCTCGGCTTTGGAGAAGGAGGCGGAAAGGGAGAGGGAGAGGTCGGCTGCCTCGGCCTCGGATGCCGCCGCTGCGGCGTCCCCCTGCCGGTACGGCGGGCTCATGCCCTGCGAGGCACTGGCTCCACTACTGGGGCTCTGGGCCTTCTTACTGGGGGGCATGGTGGGTCCCATCCAGCCCAGGGCTCACTCCTGAAGAGGAAGAGGAAACAAACAGAAGAGGAGGGAAAAGAAAAAGAGTTCAGCATTAGAAAATGCAGTTGGTTCATCACATAAAGCCTTCACTCTTGTTAAATGTCAAAAGGAGGAGCACGCACACAGCAAGATTTTGGCCACAATCCCAGTTAGGCTGCGCTAGATCTGAAGGGTAAAATATAAATCGTCATTTCCCTCAGGGGATTTCCTTCCAATTCTGACTGGTACAAATTTCGTGCTTCAATGGCTGAGGAAATCTCGCCTTGTACCACTACCCTCTAATTACCAAGGTAACAGCAAAGTATTGACATTACATGGGGTTGCTGTCATAACACATGAAAACTGTAAAATGTCTGATAGTTGCAGGAGCACAGAAACATCCATACAGCACGAGAACATTTAATTGTCAAGGCTGGTGTGATAATTGACTGCACAAAAACATCCAAAACCTTAAAGTCTCGGATTTACAACATTAGAAACATCATCCAGTGATGAGGCTCTGTTCCACGGCGGGATATCTGTGACCAGACGCCATCGTGATTGGGGTAATTTAGCGAGAGAAAGAAACAAATTAAAGCGCGAGTTCAAATCCATCCCTGCTCCAATCAGACCGTTATCCTGCTAACATAAGAGCAATGCCGAGCTCGTTACATGCAAGCAGAGCGCGGTAATTGAAGGGGAACGGGCCCGAGAATCACACCACAATCAGAAGGCTCACTAGCGGTTCTTTGATTGTCCTCTCGCGCAGACAGCTGTGGGAAGGACCCGACAGCAGCGACGGCTAAATGTAATCTGCTCCGCTCGCTCTGAGACTGAATGCAGACGCACATTCCCACCCCTCTCTCTCTCTTTCTCTCTCTCGCAAACATGAATGAAAACACACACACTTGTATATGAATGTGCACACAGCATAAAGCAGCAGCATCAAGGACACGGGGATTAAGTCTAGATGTGTTCTGGCCGGTCTCTGTGTGGCGCGATCACTCCTTTAATCCAAGGTGATCATCGGCCGATCTGTCCCCTCACTCTGAGTGATTGACTGACAGCTGTCACCCGTGGCAACCCACTGTGCCGTGACAACTGTCAGTTCACTACATCTCTGGCTGCCACATCACCATGGCAACAGAGCAAAACAACTCATCTCCCCTCTGGTTGTGGCATCTCCCCCCTCCTTTCCTCTGCGCCTGTCTCTCTTCCACCTATCTATTTTTTTTTTTTTTACTTTTTCTACCAGCGGAGATAACTCTGCTTAACAGTGTTGACAGGCTGTAGTGGAGGGACTGAGCTAAATATAGAATTGTGATGTATAGCTGCTGTGTGGTTGCTCTCCGCATAAAGCCGGCCAGGCTACAGTCACCTCGCCGCCCCATCCCCATCGTCTCCACGGTGCAGAAGGAGGAAAAAAAGAAAACACACAAAAAAAAAAACAACGCTTGCGGATCCGGGTGTCTTTGATCTCGTCTCCGCTTCCTCTCCCCATCGCTCGTCTGACAGCGCACGCGCTCATTCAACAAGCTGTACCTGTCTTGAGGTACAGTGTTGTTGCACCAATATTGACATTGAGCATAATGAATCTGAATTGCCCCGGCGACGATCACGCAGCAGCTGAAAATAGTGAGCAGATAATCAAAGAGATGGGCGAGGTGGAGAGGGTTGTTTGACAGGCTCTTCAAGGTGTGCGTATGTGTGTTTCTGACAGGCTTGTCACGGTGTGTGTTTGTATAAGTGTGTTGTTTTTTTTTTTTCCTTGAGGAGGAAGAAAGGACATCGTAGTGACATTGTTCCTGGTAGGAGTCCACCGGAATGCAGAGATGCCTCTGATGCTCGGTTTCTCTCCGTCGCCTCTTCCTCCTCCTTGTTATGTTGCCATAGCGGCGAGGGGGCCATGAAACATTACGGCTGACAGTAAAGTCATCTCATTTTACTGTTGCTATGACAACAAACTCCTCACTGTTGGTTGGGGCCATTGCGAGCTGCCGCCCAAGCCTCGTGCCTGAGTGCATGGATTCGTGTGCGAGTGTGTGTATGCGTGTGCGCCACAACGTCTCCCATGGGGTCTCATAAAGCCTAACACACTTTGCTCAGCTCTAAACAAACTTTCATGCAACTTCTACACCGGCCCCTCTGGACCAGCAGCTAAAGGACAAAGGCAGATATCGCTCAAGTTCAGACTAAACGATGCTTGCCGTTAGTGTGAGTGTGTGTGTCTAAAGCATCCTCACATTTGTTTGACAGATGGGACTGTGCTATTCTTTCTGTCTTCCTCATTCTTTGGATCTCTTTTGTGTTTGCATGCTTTGTTTTGATTTGTGTTCATCTCCGTTTGCCATGTCCACATTTGGCTTTTTTTTTTTTTTACTTCCTATATGTGTGTGCAGGCGTGCACTGGCCTGCGAACACACCGTCTGACTACCTGTCTCGCTCATTCTCCATGTAAATGTCTGCACCTTCCGATATAATTAAAAGCAGTGGAAGTCGGTACAGTGTGTCTGTTCCCTCTGTGACCCTGGCACCACACCGCTTCTGTTTGCACTCTGCACCCTGAGAATATGGACTTCAAAAGAGACCATCCATTTAGAATAAATGACTTTCTCCGCTGGAAACACCATTCTTGAACGGGTAGTGGCTGGTGGTACACTTAAGTCAAACTGTTGCCATTATTATGCTGCCATGAATATACAGTAGACTTACTTCACGACACTAACAGGTAGCAAAGGCTTGAAATTTTCAATGTCGCCCACCCCTAGTAGATGTATAACAATAAATTGATGTACAGCGATACATTGATGCAATGATCAACAAGCCAATTGCATCCATTCAAATAAAAACATTTTTTATTCCTCCAAGGGGGGTTATGGTAGAAAAAGTTTGAGAAACACTGGGTTCATGAATAGGATCCGTTGACAGTGACTGATTTAGTTTTTGCCCTCTGGATCTTCTGCAGGACATCGTCCAGGTGCAGCTCAAACACCTGGACAAGTTGGGTGGAGGCTGCTCACATTTTCTTGTTTGCTTTGTTTTTGTCTTTTAATGTGAATGAACGTGATGGTGTGAAACTGCGTGTGATATTGTCTTATAGCGATCGATGAATCATGAATCCAAATTAATTGTAAACACCACTAATAAATATCAGATTCCCATTTTAATATCCAAAATATGAGCGTTGACTCCACAATTTTTGTAATTATTATTATAAATTTTTTTTTAGATTCAGACTTTGTGAATTGGTTTTGATCAGACAAAACAATCAGTCTGGGTTATAGAAACTTCAGAAAGTAAAGAATAAGCATGAACTTTTCAGCAGCATTTTACCAGAAAGCAGCCCATCATGTTGGTAAGCCACCAGAGTTGTTTAGGAGGGAATTTACTGAATTCAGGACCTGGTCCTGCCCACTTCTGTGTCTTTGTCTGATGACACAGTTTGTCACAAGAAAGATAAAATGGAAAGAGACGTTGTTGAGCAAGTTGTGGAAAAACTTGGGAGTCTCATTTTCACTCCAGCTGGATGAATTCACAGATGAGTTGAAATCCACAACTTGTTGCTTCTATTACACGTTGATAGTGACGGTATTTACTAATGCGTCCTATTCTGCAAAGGTTTTGAGGGGAAAACAACGAGGAAGTACACATGTAATGTTGTTAACCAACTTTTCCATATAGAAAATGATCTGAAAATGTTATTATTATTTCTCAGTATATATCTTAAGAAACACACCTAAATTAGTCTTCTGCTTTTAACCCATCACTAGTTACACTAGGAGCAGTGGGCTGACATTTTTCCAGTGCCTCAGGGGTTAAATGGACAGTACTTGTACTGACTCACATGACCACCCAAAGCGGTTTGACACTAGGCCTACATTTCACATTCACCCATTCACACCCATTCATACAGCACTTATATGGATACATATATATCACACATTCAGACCCCGATAAGGGGAGGCAATGTGGGGTTCAGGACACTTCGACATGTAGTCAGGGGGGCGGGAATTGGACCGCCAACTTTCAGGTTGGTGAATGACTGCTCTTCCTCTTGAGCTACTAATTTCTTTACTTCCATATTTTAGTAAAAGGAGCACTGATGGAAACCACTGCTCTAAAGAAAGATCTACCAATACAGCCCCGGTCAAAATGAAGGTGTAGGTGTGTCCAGACTTCTCACTGTAAAGCCGAGTTCCTGTGTAGCATCATCACAGAGTTGTGTGTCATCTGGGGAGCAGAAAGCAGGACTCAACCCAGTTTGTTTAGCATGGACGAGCTAAGAAGCAGAGACGACAATGACAGCCCACCAACTGCCACAAAAGATGCTGTTCATTTTTCTGAAGGGATCACAGCCATCTGCAAAGATCAGAAAGACTGCAGATTGATATAGTTACTGTTATAGAAATAACGATATGCAGTCAACTTTGTCCTCCAACTCTGGGAAAGGTAAGAGAATCACTAAATCTGAGGCAGCTTTCGGTGCTGAGAATGTATGGACTTATTTAGTGATAGAGAACGTGAGGTTTTACGGGTTTTAAAAGACCTCAGAGCTGCAGAATTAGCTGATATCACAAACTTTACAAAAACAGTTTTAACTGCACCCTGCAGCCAAATTAAAGACCAGGTAAAGGACTGCAGAGACAAAGCATTTGAACTGACATGATCCAGTCACACGTAGGTTAGACTCAACGGGCAATTTACCACCTAATTTTATTTCAATTAAATGAGAGCTTTGTAGATTTTTAAGATGGCCCAAGTGGGTGATACTGAACTCATTTCCAGAAATTAAGTTAATGTTTTAAACCGTCAATGACCTCAAAGCATCCCTGCTGACCTGTGGTCATCTCCGGACCTCTGAAGTCTTTGCAGCTGGAGGCAGAGGCCGCCAGTGTTTACATGGAGGGGAGAAGGTTAATAAACTCCGCTGAGAGTAGAGAGGGTGTGAGCTAATTCGTGTGCTCTAATTGAAGGCGTAATCATCTTACACCAGCATTCATGCTCTCGCAGATACTTGTCTAAATCACATGCCACATTTACGTAATCCTCTGAAGATCTCCATTCCCCCGTTGGCAGCTTTTTTTCTTCCCCCCCGTCTGACTTGCAGGCGTTTTGAGAGCCGAAGCCACTGGAAACATTTCAATAATGTCCTTCATATCACCGTTTTGCACAGGAATCTAATGCACCATTTGGCAAACTGGCTTTCCGCGGAATCCCGAAGTCATCAAATTACAGAACTCCCAAAACCACATCAACGCAGACATATTAAAATAAAACCAAGATTGGGTTATGACACACTGTCAGCAGCTCATTTATGTTCTTTTCTGGGCCTCTCCGGACTGAAGCGACTATTACAACTTTGTCAGTTTGATTGTAGCTTCTGACATATGTTGCATGGCACATCCCCCTGCTCCTCACTTTTCTGTCAGTCTTTACTATAGCCCCAGCGCTATGAAAATAATCCCCCTACCCCAGAATGGAGTAGTAATAGTAGTGTAGGAGATAGCAGCAAAGAATGGAATAGAGACTGGTAGGAGTTATTACTTGCAGAGGGGTGAGCTGAACCTTGTGGCTTCTCTGGCCACAGTGATAAAGCAGAGAGTCAGATGCACCGAGGCAAAACTAATCTGGAGTTTTGATGACAAAAGGACGACCTTTATCCCTCCTTCACATAGGCCGGATGGATGGAAGTGGAGCGGAAGACCAACAGAGAGAAGGAGAAAATGAGAAATCTCTAAGAGACTGGAAAATAATAACTTCTGCTACATATATGTCAACACTGGTAGCAGGAAGCCTTGTGATGTTCTCCATTTCCAAGTCGTGAAATCGCATCTCTGCGTCCCGCCTTTTCCTTGACGACAAATATCAGGGTTCCAGAGGGCTTTAAGGAAGCAGAGTAACACCAATCACATCCTATAAGGTCTGACTGTGTCTTCCTTTTATGCCATCCACAGCAGCAGAGAGTTATGGAAGACGAGTCAGAGGTCAGGGTGTCCCTGAGGACTGCTGCTGACCCCTCTCTCCGGGTTGAGCTCTCTGCTGACTGGAAGCTAAAAACAGTCACACACATAAATATAAATACACTCAAAGAACAGCATATTACTATGGGAATACTTGACCGGTTTGTGCTTGGTAAGGAGACTTGGAATATTAAACTACATTTGAAATTTGGTGATTGATTAAATTTACAACAAGGTAGGGACACTTTTTTTTCAATTTCAATAGATTTTTATTTAAATTCACAAATTAAAGCGATCTGGGATGCTGAGACTGACATTCTACATGACTTAAACTCTTTTTAAGATTTGACACTAATGTAAAACTGTCAGATAATCTATATGAAATGACCCCTTTTTCCATTATTGTGCTTTTTTAGCGTGACTTGGCATCTCTGCAGGCTCAACGACATACTGTAAATATGTGCAATGTGCTATAACTGAATATTTGTGTCAGATTGTCCAGTGTTGTATCAACTGTGTGTGTGGGTAAAATATTGTGAACCTAATCTATAATAATCCCCATCAAGTTTCTCTTGTTCTCAGATACCGTCCTGAGATTTTTGATATTGAGTATCTGCCGAACTTGAGTTTCCATCAATCAACAGTTGCATTTTCTTACAGCTCACAAAAGCAAAAATACAATAAAGTTCAAGGGTAGGCAGGCTTGGTGTTTGGGATTGAAGCAACAATCCGTCAAAATATGAAAAATTTGATCAATATTGTGAGCTTATTGGGAACCAGTCTGATTGGATGGGGCATTTCCATCATTAGCTACACTAGCAAAGTGAAGCAATGGACCTAGAAATAGATATGGCAGCTGAAGATACTACCCAATTTATTTATTTATTTTTAAACAAAACTATCCATATAAAACTTATATAACTAAAAATAAAAGTTGATTTGAAGTGGGTTTGTGTGAAGTATAGTAAGCATCTTATCTGAAGTAGACAGAATTGTGATGGCTAGCTAAGCTAACATCTATTTACATGAAGTGAAGAGGGAATTTTTGCTATAAAACAAGTGAAAGCTACTAATGATGCAATGTTACTGAGCTCAAGACAAGTTTTTATTTATATATTTATTTTTAGAAAAAAATAAACAAGGAATGTTTGTAATTGTACAAGTAATGCACAGCTAGTGCACAAGCTAACACTGACTAATGGCTGCATGCTAGTGCCTACACAGATGTGCTCTAATTAAGCAAAAGCAATGCCAAAAAAAGAGAAAAAACAAGTAGAACATCAGATGCCAAGTGAATCCACAAATAAGTCCATAAAATAGCATCCATGCCAAAATCTCCCCTTCTCCTGACTCCATTTTTAGTTGCTGGTAAAACACTGACTGCTCTTAAGTCCTCACGCTAAACTGATTGCTATTATTTTCCATGTCAACAAATATCCACAGAGCAGACATGTTGACCAGCTGATGTCATAACCTGTTACTGTAGTCTCGGCTAACAAAATAATAGATGTCAGGAGCTTATGTTTACTCGGTGACCCCAATACCAAACAGTAAAAAAAAACCCCACCTTGATCAAGATCCAGATACAATCATTAATTAATCTAAATTTATTTATTTCTAAACATCATTATTGGAGCTAAATCTAAAGTAGGTCATGGCCGTTTGTTTCGCAGTCTTAATATTGCAAGTAAGGGTTCAGAGCCGGTTCTGCCTGAGGATTTAACAATATCCTCTCTGTCTATTGGCAAGCCAACTAAGCAGATAATAAGCTCATGATATACAGTATCGTTAGGGGAACTGAGTCCCAGAACTTTCAACTTGAAAAATTATAGCATAAAGGACATGAGAGGGGGCCACTGCTTATGCTGTAAGAACAACTCCGTAGCACGCTGCTTTACAAAGAAAGCCCAGAGAGGACGAGTGAAATGCATGGCGGAGGGAAAAAAAAAAGAAAAAGAAAGAAATCAAATATCACGAGTGAATAATTCACGATGACACACACGCAGACACACAGAGTCTCTAAAGTAGGCTAACCAACAAAGCAAATAGACATTTGTATCAGGCAAACACAGAGCAAGTTTGGTATGATTCATCGGCAGCCAGTGATCATAAAGTCACGCTTACTCTTGCTGTCTGAGGATGCAGAACAATTAGAGTCCGACACACACACACACACACACACACACACACACACACACACACACACACACACACACACACACACACACACACA
>JAOXYM010000024.1:5582569-5601324 GCA_028567055.1 Leptatherina wallacei | reverse complement strand
TAAACAATTAGTAGATTTTTAAAATCTATCCTCTGACTGACTGGAAGCCAGTGTAAAGACTTTAAAACTGGTGTGATAATCAATCATACATAATCAATTTACAGTTAGTTTTTGTAATGATTTCACTGATATGTAATACACTTTTCATCTCTTTCTTATAAGATACAGAAAGCTGATTTCAGGTAAATCTAATGTTTTATTTTTAGATTTTCAATAGATACTCGTAGTTTTAATCAGATAAAAACTTAATCCAATTTTCATAAAAAATCTTACCTTAGGTCTACCTCAGGACTACAGAGTCCTGCGTTCAACTGAAGAGGCTCATTTTTTGACTGGTTGCTCTTGAAGGAGATACAGCTGGGTTCAGGTTGAAAATGAGATTCCAGTTTGCAGGACTCTGGTCTTTGATGGAACCTGGTGGACAGAGGAACTTTTACTGGATGTTGATCTGCTGTGATCCCCAACTATACTTACTGTGGTTATGTGTTGTTCCCAGTGTTTCTCAATCCTGGTCCTTGGGAACCCCCATCCTGCATGTTTTCAAGATTTCTATACCTTAACACACCTGACTCAATGAAGGGCTAATTAGCATAAAGCTCAACACCCTTCCAACTTTAGGAAGCAGCTGATTCTTCCATGTCATTGTTTGATATGTGCATCATAAAGGAAATCCTCTTTAGGATCACTCTTCAGTTCCATCCATCTTGCTCAAATAAGACCACTTCTGGCTCTAGACAGTTGATCATGACACTTGGATGGACCATGCACTCCATGTGGATGTACAGTATGTACATCCACGCCCTTTAGTCCATTGTATTCATGTTCTTTAATGCATTGATTGTATTTAATGGTGTTGCACAAATATGAATGCTGTCAATCTCTGCTTTTCAGAACTAAAAATCCTTCAATCTTTCCAAGATTTTGGGCAGCAATTTGACTTGTAGTTATTCAATAAACGCATACTCCAATATTCAGATTCACAGCCTCCTACATAAATCTGTCCAGATGTCCCCGTTCTGATTAT
Source organism: Leptatherina wallacei (assembly GCA_028567055.1). NCBI lineage: Eukaryota > Metazoa > Chordata > Actinopteri > Atheriniformes > Atherinidae > Leptatherina > Leptatherina wallacei. The sequence goes on along the minus strand of JAOXYM010000024.1, from coordinate 5,600,300 downwards.
CTTAATCAAATAACGCTCTAAAATTATGGTGATGTTTATGATGTGGATTTTCTCGCCAGTCTAACCAGAATGCATTTTACACAGAGATAAATGAAATTTCCGTTCACCTCTGTTGTGGACTGCAGAGTCCTCCTTTAAATAGCAGAGGTTCTTTCCTTGATTCATTACTCTTGAAGGACAAACAGCTGGGTTCAGGTTCCACATCAGTATCTGGTTTAAAGATCTCCGGAATCTGATGGATCATGAAAGAGACAAGAAAATATCATGTCTCATAATAAGATACATTTTTAAACAAACAAACAAATTAACAGAGTAAGAAGAACTTACTTTTTATTTTTGATATGTTACACATTCTAAATTTTTATATTTTTGGCTCTTTTTTACCTATACTGCACAATATTTAATTTTACAGACAATAAAGATTCATTAGGTGAAAAAAATGAAAAACAATTTTCTCTCAAATTTCTATCCATGAAAAAATTTAATTTGCAAGCTTAAACAAAAAACAACATATTGATTAAAGTCATTCATAAATCAGAACATGAAAGCTTTTGCAGCTTCTTGATCATCTACTAATTATTTGGTCCTAAAGGACAACTCTTTGAATATAACTGACCTCTAAGGAAGTTGTCATGGCTTATTGGCTATACCATAACTTCCTGTTTTAGATTTTGTAAATGTTTTTTGGGGGATATCTATGTCAGGTTTATCCATTCCTTTTATTTCTCACCCGTGATAGTATGCCTTATTTCTTCACACCTGCATTTAATCTATTTAGGTCAGTGTATGTTTTGTACATTGGATTTTTCTTTCAGAGGAAAAAATAAAATCACTAAAATACAAACAGAAAAACCATTCCGACATTTTAGACTGGAAACAGTTGCTTATGTGGGCAAAACATGAAAGTGGGAGGGGCTTACATGATCCGGGTCATGGCCCTTTTCATGTAGTTGTAATAATGGTCTTAGTGCTACTTGTTGTCTAAACTTCATCCTGTTGTTGCTGTGGTTACCAGCAGTTATATCGATCATCAGCCCATTATACAGGGATTTCCTTGGATCATAGATAAAATATGAGTTCATTCTTTGTGCTGTGTTAAAGTATCTGTCCACATGGGCTACTGTCCACATGTGTCCTTGTCCAACTCAGAAACAGCTGTAAACTGGCCAATGAGGAATTTTTTATTAGTCCAGGTTAAAAGCTGATGAGGAAACTTCTGGACTGAATCAGTTTATATGCTTGCAAATGATGTGACTGCAGCTTTTTATTTTAATGGTGGGTCCTGCTGGACCAAACATACCTCCACAGGTGGTCCACTGCATGCAAAAATTTGGAACCCCCTCTTCAGGTTGGACAGTCTTTTATCTGTCTAAGTGGAGATGACTTTTTAATTTTCTAGTGTTCGCTGATTTCCTTACATGGTGGTGCAGCTTAGGTGAAATTTGGTTTGTTATAGTTTCCTGAGTTTTGGTTTCGAGCTATTGTCTGTGTTGATAAGGCTGGGCTCTGTCGTTGGCACCTTTCCCCCAACAATCTACAACAGTTGAAGCTGTGACACCGGGTCACACCCACTGTTTACTGCTCTGGGCAAAGCAGAAAGAGGTGGTTTCAACTGGTTGCAATCAGGTAAAGTGGAATCAGCTGTATCAGCTCTAGGTACTTTACTGCACAGGGTGCGCTGAAGCGTCAGCCCTTGTAGCAGCCCACTTCGGGTTAAGACCTTCGAGTCTACCTGCGCAACTCCACCGAGCAAAGGCACAAGCTATAACCTCTGTTGAAACAATTCAACGCACAATGTGCTTCAAACCCATGCCTGTCAGATATGGGTACAGACCAAGACGCGTCAACCCCAGAAAACGCAATCCGCAAAACATGTCCCGTCCAATGGCATGCACATCGACCACATCCTCTATTACTGTCAGTCTCTGGAACTGCCAGTCCGCTGTGAACAAAACAGAATTCATCAGTTATCTGACTAATCTCTCAGACATTCAGGTCCTAGCCCTGACTGAGACCTGGATCCGTTCAGAAAACACAGTTACTCCAGCTGCCCTCTCTGTCAATGCAGAATTCATCCAAACACCTGCTCTGTTGGACAAAGAAGTGGAACAGGCATTCTCATTCCTAAGAAGTGGAACTTTACCTCGCTCTGTCCTATGGCTAATTGCTCATCACTTGAGTAGATCTCCTCTCCCATCACTGCATACATTTTGTTCACATACCCCCCTCCAGGACGCAGTATAGATGAGTTTGTCTCTGAAATGGACATGATATTCTCTGACATACCTGATGACGGGTCACCATTAATTGTTATGGGTGACATGAACATCCATCTTGGCAAATCACAGGCAAATTACTTTCTGGCTCTCTCCTACTCTATCAATCTCAAACTGGTCCAGACTCCTCCAACACACAAAGCTGGCAATACTCTTGGCCTGGCACTGACCAGAAACTCTTCTACAGTCACCCCGCTGCATCTGTAAGACCACTTCCTGGTTAAATTCTCCGTCCTACTTCCTCATATCACTCAAGCAACTCCAAAAATGGTTTCCTACCGCAGAAACCTGAGATCTCTCAGGCTTACACAGCTGTCTGATAAAGTTTACTCTGCCCTCCATTCCCACACAGAGTTCTCCTCACTATCTGTCAATGAAGCTACAGAAACACTCTGCTCCTCTCTGGCCTCCTCCCCTGGAGAAATTCTGCCCTCAGGTGTCAAAACCAGCTAGACAAAATCCTCCCAGTCCATGGCTCACCGAGGTTTTAAGGGACCACAGAGCAGGACTAAGAGCAGCAGAAAGAAAATGGCACAAATCAAATGAGCACTTGTCAGAGTACCAGCAAAAACTTCATCTTTCACATCCAGCCCAAGGGCTGCCAAGATAGCTTTTTATCAGAACAAGATTCGCAATGCTCCCAACACACGACAACTGTTCATGGAATTTAACTCTCTTCTATCTCCACCACCCGCTCAGCCACCTTCGGTGTTGACAGCAGAAATGTTTGCTTCCTACTTCACTGAAAAGGTTGCTACCATCAATAACCAGTTCTCTGAGCCTGACCAACTAAGCCTGCCCCAACCAGCTACTGGTGCCTCACGTTGTTCCTTCTGCTCTCTAAATGAGGACGAAGTCTCCAAACTTCTAGTCAACTCAAAACCCACGACCTGTCCTCTTGATCCTGTCCCTACCGACATCCTGCAGAGCATTCTGCCTACAATCAAACCTGCAGTAACTCATTTTATCAACTCCACTCTCAAATCCGGTGTGGTTCCCTCTGCCTTTAAGCAGCCCGGATCACCCCGCACCCTCATTTAACCCAGCCCAGGTTGAAAACTACCAGCTGATCTCTCTGCTCCCATTCATGTCAAAACTTTTAGAGTGTGCCGTCTTCAGTCAGGTGTCACAGTTTCTCCATGACAACAACCTGTTCGATCCATATCAGTCTGGCTTTAGACAAGGCCACTCCACTGAAACTGCTCTCCTATCAGTTACTGAGTCGCAACGGCTTGCCAGATCCCCTGGCCAATCCTCAGTCATTATACTGCTGAACCTGTCTGCTGCCTTTGACACGGTCAACCATCAAATCCTTCTCTCCACACTCTCTGAGCTTGGCATCTCAGGATCTGTCCTCTCGTGGTTCATGTCCTACCTCACAGGAAGATCCTTCAGAGTTTCTTGGCAAGATGATGTGTCCAGATCCCATGAGTTAAGAACCGGGGTGCCTCAGGGCTTGGCCCTCTTCTCTTTTCACTATACACTTCCTCACTCGGTGCAGTCATTGGCTCTTATGGCTTGTTCTACCACTGCTATGCAGACGACACTCAGCTTTTCCTTTCATTCCCACCTGACGACACAACCATCTCAATTGGAATATCAGCCTGTCTTGCCGATATATCTCTGCATGGATGAAGGAACGCCACATTCAGCTAAATCTGTCCAAGACTGAACTTATTGTCTGTCCAGCCAGTCCTTCCATGCCCCCGCAGATAAGCAACATCAGGAGGATCAGACAGAACACATGACACAGCTTTTGGTTCAGGCTCTGATCATTTCACGCACTGACTACTGCAATTCCTTACTGACAGGCCTGCCTGCATGCTCAGTTAAAACTCTGCAGATGATTCAGAATACAGTAGCACAGCTGTTCTTCAACCAGTCCAAAAGAACTCATGCTGATTGCTCTTCACTGGCTCCCAGTTGCAGCGTGCATCAAATTCAAAGCTCTGCTTTTTGGCTTCTTCCAGAGCTACACTCCCTATCGACAGCTACGCTCTGCCTGTGAAAGACGCCTAGTGGTCCCACCACAATGTGGAACCAAATTACTAGCCAGACTCTTTTCCTCTGTTGTTCCCCGGTGGTGGAACGATCTGCCGAACTCTGTCCGAACTGCAGAGTCCTTATCCACTTTTTAGAGCAAGCTAAAGACTCAGCTGTTCAAATAATACTTCTGCACTTAGCTCAACTCAGTACTGAACAAGATTTGTTCACTTATGCCGAAGACGATGATATTGTGTTGTGATACACTTATGCCCAAAATGGTGATTACATTTTAATTTAGTGGACACTTTTATCCCTAGTGACTTACAATTGAGTTTTTGCCAGTGATGCAAACACTGGAGGAAAGGTGGGTGAGGTGTCTTGCCCAAGGACACATTGACCATAGACTGGGAGTGGGATTTGAACCACCAACCTTTGGAGTATTGGACAACCTGCCCTACCACCTGAGCCACTGCTGCCCTGTTGACATTGCGATCTCATAATTAATCAAGGGACAAAAAATGATTTAAAAAAGAAAAAGAAAAAAAAGCACTGCCTCTAGCAGCACCTGTTTCCAACTGGACTCAGCAGTATGACTTGCACTTAACCATGATGTCCCCTCTTGTTTGATTTCTTGCTTGTGTTGTTCTCATTGACAGTTTTAAGTCACTTTGGACAAAAACATCTGCTAAATGACTGTAGAATAGAATAGCTGAATCACATCAGGTGAAGCTGCTGTTGACCACTTCCTGTTTTTACTGTTGCAGTGAATATTGATGTTAACATGTTATATTGATGGTAAACTGGCATCTAAATTATTTGATGACAAAATGAGCCAATCATGTTGTTTCATGTGATTTCTCCTTCATGTTTGAAGCAGAAAGTGAACATGTTTCCTTGTTCACTTGTTCAGCTGAACTCCACTATGCTGCACATGATTAGGCGCAGTTAAATGACGTCATTATGCCAGAAATGTGTGATCACGTGGTATCACAATCTCACATTTTCTAGCAGTGTCAAAAAATTTACTAGTATTATCACAAACGATATGATAATGCACACCCCTACTCTACGGTACCTTTGTCTCGTGTTTTTGTAAGTTTCATTAAAGTTATTCTTTAAAATCTTCCTGAGATTCTGGTTTTGGATCCTTTTCACACACTGATGATTAGATAGAGGGTCCGACAACTGTAACATTTTTAGTTCTACACATTAACCTGGGAAAATAGGTTCATTAATATATTATTTTAAATTCAGGTGCTGTATATCACTGTATGTAGTTTATAGTTAAATTATCTGCATTCGGTTTTAATAACATCTCTTATGTTCCTGCTCATCATAAAATGACCTCAGATGAACTTACATGTCCTTTAACGTAACATTTGGTTTCAGTAGAACCGGCAGATTCATGGTGGCTCTTCATGGACTCTGTATTCTGTGGAGGAGAAAAAACAATACTGAGCAGCCAGTTTGAATATATAAACTCCTCTTTGAAAAGGAGAAAAAAGTCAAGAAAACAACTTTTTATCCATAAATGTTAAAGGTGATTATTTTTGGACTCCTTCCAGGTGATTAATGGTGAGACGCTGACCACTTGTGCTCAAAAAATAAACTACATTATGTTGGTTAAACCAACATAATGCCGATTGGAAGATTTTTACATATATTATTCATACTGTCTGAATTTAACGGCATATTTTATAATAGATTATAATAGATGAAAACACACTAAGTTTTTTCTTGAATATGGTCTTCTTTAAGTCATAGAACCACTGCGATAAGTATGTAAATGATACTTGTTCATCATAGTTTTTTGTTTAGCTTCTTTTTTTGGGAGGGGGGGGGGGTATTTCAGATTATAAAGGTCGGATTTCCTCTGCTGCGGTAAATTCAGGCAGGTCACATTAATTCTGAGAATTATTTCTGTGTAAGGAGTTGGGAATGTGCCATTAGAGATTTTGGTTCAATCCAGAAAACCCAGTCCCACTTTTAATTGAACTGTTTTCTCATATTTTACTGAATTTGAAATCTGATGCTTACTTTATTCCTCCTGATGAGACTCATCCATCTCTAGTATATTTACTATAGAGCAGCGGGTTGTCATATTCCAGGGCCTGGGGAGCAGATGGGGGTTAAGTGACTTGCTCAAAGGTCTGCAGTAGTTCACCGTTATGTTTGTAGATCAGGACATGAATTACTTTTTAACTGGACTTGAAATTTTCTTTGTATGCAACTTATTTTACTCATCTACCGTCTTCACACATGAACATCAGATATAATCCACTCCCATGTCACGCTCCTGTGAGAACATGACATGTGGGTGTGTTGAGATAAACACAGAAACTGAGAGTAGTGACGTCTGATATTTCATCATCTGGAAATTTCCCAGATGACTTCATCTCTAACTCTTCAGACTTCAGCATGTTTACAGTTTATATGAGCGTGTGAGTCAGAGGATCTCCGGCAGCTTTTCCACTCAATTCACCATAAACGAGTCACTTTTCCAGTTTGGCAGTTTCCAGAAAGTCTTTTATCTAATTCTCTCATGGTTTCTAACCTTGGGATGAAAGAAACTGGCTTTTTCAAACCTAGAACCACTGACTCATGAGCAAATCCTGACTTTTACCCTCCCACTGATAAACTTGATTTCCTCATCCCAGCAGTGGATACCAAAGTTAAAGTCTGCAGAGGTTAAAGTCTTTAAGAGTCTTAAAGTAGGCTCAGCGTCTCAGATCTTATTTGCCAGCCATGTTTTACACATTTTCATAAAGTTTAGTTAAAGTTGAGCTTCTTGAAACAGAAGTCTGAATATTTACACGTTAGAATAAAGTAATTAAACAAAATTTTTAAATGTAAAATTCAAGATCTCTAAAAGCTTAAAGCCAGTTTCACACAAGGCATTTTTTCCTGAATGAAAACTCTTAGGATCTCTTAATATTTAAAATGTGTTGATTTTAATATTATAATGATAGAGAAAAAAGAAAAATACGATGCATTTCAACCTACTGACCTTCCACAGGGGGTCAAACAGTCATGATAATTTCCATAAACATCGCATAAGAAACACAGAAAAAAAGAAAAAAAAGAATATATCTGCATTATAGGATAAAAACAGTCCAGTTTTTATTTTAAACACCTTCTGAAAAAAGCTGAAGTTCACTTATTTACCTGCTGGCATTCTGGGTCATTGTGAGCTATAATATTCTTTATTGTAAGGTTATTTTCACAAACTCAAACTTTCTACTGAAACCAGAACTGAAAACGAGTAAATTGCAGAGCAGAAACAAATATTAAAGTTATTAAAGTTAAAGTATTCAGCAAAAGAAACTTACAGATTCTCCCAACAGTCCACGGTGTTGAAGACTCAGAGTGAACCATGAACACACTGACACATAAAGGAAGGAGACTTAACTCCGCCCATCAGCTCAGCTCATAGAGCTGCTTCCTGTTCTGTGTAGGCTGAAGATTCATTTAGGGAAACAATCCTTTAAATGAGTAAAAATAAGAAAAGAGAAGTTTATTTGTGTCGACACATCATGCACAGTCATGATGATATTACAGGCCATATCTATAATGTCATAGGTAGAATAACTGATGGGTTTTGAATACTGTATTATTGGTGTGATGTTACTGAAATACACACTGGGATTATCAGATTTTTCCAGCTGCAGAAACTGAAAACAAAACAAACATGTAATTAGAGCTTGGCTAGAAGCATGAGGCAGAGCTCAACAACCACCATTTATCAGAAGTACATGAGCAAATACCTGACATGCCTCGCCTGGTAGCCGGAACATGCAGACTTATCAGATTTAATGTCAACTCTTCACACAAAATTGTTAGCATAGCTTCTAGCCTCCGCTTTTGCCTCCAGGCTAAGCTCCGCCCACAAAACCGTCACAATGTTTGCAAACTTTGAAACGGTCTAGAAAATACTCAAGTTTATTCCACAACACGGAAGTCTCACAACATAGAGGTAGAGCTGTGATGCCTCAGCAGTATAAATCAAACCATCAAATCAAAGTAGGTTACCATATTTATGAACTGTAAATGATTCCATATAATTGATGCACATTTTGCACATCTTGGTTCGTACAGGACATTATATTGTATGTGTACAGTATTTTATAATTACACAGTATTATATTTTTTAACTTTTTATTAGCATATTTTATATATTTTTACATGGTTGCTGAACCAAAGCAACAAAATTTTGTTCTGTATACACAGTGTGCATATTGCATAACAATAAAGCCTGTCTAAGTCTAATTGTGTTGTCTTATATCAGGTGTTCCCAAACTTTTTGAGACTCGACCCCCAAGATAACATACTTGGTGTTTGCTTCGACAATGATTAATTGAATATCAGATGGGTCATCTTGCAGAATCCTTTAAATACAAGGCTTGAAAACTGTCAGTTTGCATGAGTAAGGAAGATTGATGTGGATTCATGCATTAATGTGTTCCAAAAATTAGGTGTTACACATTAGAAATTTTAGATCTTTACATTAATGGTTTGATTTTAACAGCCATGATAAATATCCCCCATTTATTTGAAATATTAATTATATATGTTTTTTTTTTCAATTAACTGGCAACCCCCTGAAATGATCTTGTGACCCCCATGGGGGTCCCTACCCCCAGTTTGAGAACCACTGCCTTGTACAGAATCGAATATTTGTGTAAGATTCCTCGACAGCGTTAAATGATACCATCCAAGTATGCTCGCTTATATATTTATGGAGGAGGGATGGCTCAACGGTAGGCTATAGATTAATGAATGTTTCTAGTATTAGTATTTTATAATGAAAAACTCAAAATAGTTTTAATACTCGACAAGAATTTCTATTAAAGTAAACAGAATGTGAAAGTTATTTATCAGGTAATTCACGAGCTACAGCTGACGAAAGCCTCACAACACAGAGGTCCAGCTGTTTAGATGCAGACTTGAGGGTAGCATGGATTTATGACTGTGTCCTCAACCCACATAGCAATGATGTGCCACTGTGCCATCAGACGAGTCTTTAACCCATATGCTACAGTTTTAATTAAGTTAAATATTCAGTCATTGAACAAGTGGAATTAAACTTCCACAATGATTCAAGCAGCAGTTTTCTCCCATGATGCTTCTCTCTCCTCAGCAGCAGCAGCAAAGTTCTCTTCTTTGTGAAATACGTCTTCATATGCGTCAATAAGAACTCCTCGCTCAAAGCGGGTAAAATAACTCGTTTTTTGCCTGCAGTTGCCATGGTGAATCCATGTATCAGGACTCCATCAATGTTGGCTGTTGTGGTTCCCGACTCTGAGAAAAGATACTCAGAGTTGTCGTTGATTTAACCAACTCAAAGCAGCTAATATGGAACTGAAAACTAAGTTTCTCAGACTAAGTTGAGAGTTTCTGACTAAATTCAGTTTTACCTCCTTACTGAAACAGAACCCCACTTTTTCTTTTGCTTGTTATGGTTTTAGTTAGGTTTTCTGAGAAAATTTTTTAATTTTATGTGGATTTGCTGCCCTCTGTTGATGAAAATATAAACTGCAAGTTATAAAAACTAATATGTGGAGAAGAAAGGAGAAAGCAGCTTCTGTAAGATGAGCAGTTATTAATAGCGACACCTAATTTAGATGTTTTCATGTTTTCTGGGGTTTTGTGATGTAAAACAGACAAATTAAACAGTTTTGCACAATAAAAAAAAAAAAAGCTGGCACTTGACGTGCTTGTAAATGTTTATTCTGGTCGTGGTTTTCCTTTACATGCCCCTCTGCTCCAATCTATGTGAACAACATGCTGGAACAGTTTTTCACATTCATTGTGCCACGACAAGAGTTTAAGCCGTCACTTATTAAACACATAAAATACATTGTTAATGCTTGAATAAATTGGACTGTTATTGCTGTTATCCCAGAAATAAAATTCCAGTTGCTTTTATTCAATCTCTTATGAATACCATGAGCTTGATGACTGAGATCTACACCAACACGGATTAAAGTTTTTCTATTCAAATTATCACGTGGTTCGATTCACAGAAGCCTTAACATAATAAGGATAAATTAAAGAGTAACTCCTGATAAGATGTAGCATGAAAGTCCAAGCTACCTTTCTAGCCATCCTCATAGTTTGTGGATTCTCATTTTGTTTAGTAGTAAGCACAATATTCACACAAAAGTAGAAACAGGATGTCAGCATTCAGAATAAAAGATAAAAGGATTTGAGTCTGATTTTGTCTCTGCATTTGGGACAACAGGAAATAGCATCTATCTTAGCATATTTTTCTCTTTTCATAAATAAAATAAACAATATATGCACACTGAGGAGACACTTCCTTTTACATGTCACACAGAAACACAGAGGAACGACTTGAACACCCGAACCCAGCATACAGAGGTTGGGTGAATGTGGTGTTGAAGGTGTAGAGGTGGATCAGGGAGTCAGAGGAGACTCTGTAGAAGGACAGAGTTCCAGCAGGACAGTCTACAAACACTGCTACTCTGTTAGAGACGCAGGAGGAGGATGTTGGGATGAGAATATGTCTGTTATCATACCAGACAGAGAAATGATTGTCATAGCAGTACAAACACCAAGACTTGTCATTCTCTCCAAACCTGCAGTCTGTACCGTCTCCTCTCCTGCTGACTTCTCTGTAGGAAACTGATAACAGAATATCTCCTTCTTTCTCCACCTCCCAGTAACAGCGACCAGTCAGACCATCTCTACACAGCAGCTGAGGACACCTGTCAAATCTGTCCAGATGATCAGGATATGACTGAACCTCCTTCACGTGGTTCACCTTCCTGTTGTCTTCAGACAGTTTGAGTCTCTTGTTCATCGTGTTTGGGTCGATGGTGAGCGGACAGGAATCTGATGGAGAGAACAAACACAGTCCAGCTGCAGTTATTGATCTGTCGATGCTGACTAATGAATGAGTGATGGGATGGAGTGAAGATGGTTGAATGTCATGAAAAGAAGCCCAAGTTGTTCACTCCCATGAAGGTAGTGGTGGCCTAGTGGTCAGAGAGGAGATGGCTGGAGGACCCAGGTTTAAGGCCCTTAGGTTGGCTAAAAAGGTGAACAACTGTGGGCCCCTGACTAAAGGCCCTTGACCTCCAACTGCTCTCCAGGCACTGAAACATGTCAGCCCACTGCTCTCTAGTGAGTCTAGAGATGGGCTGAAAGCAGAGGCTAATTTCCTAACTATGTATCAGTAAAGTATGTAAAATTCTTATCAAATATTCTTAAAAACACACTTACACTTCCTCAGACCTGGTCTCAACCATTTTTCTCCAACCGGTTCCACCCTAAAAGGAATATAAAAGGTTAGAGCAGAAATTTCTTATAGTTTTATCACTTTGTTACAGACTTTTGGATTGAAGATAAGAAAAATAATGTGAAAAAGTGTTTTAATTCATGTCAGATCTGCTTTCTGTTGTTCCACCTGAATCATCTATATTTACCTGGTCAGATCTCAGATGTCCACATGCAACAGGCTTAATGGAAGTCTGTTATTTGCTGTTTATTCATAAAGGCTGAATAATGCCTTTATAACATGTCCACAACCACAGAGACAAGTTAGCAACATTTTCATCAATTCTAATTCATGTATTTCTACACTGCTATGGACTGGAAAACCAATAAGCAGCAGAAAAGAGCAGCTGGACGAACATACCAGCCCATTTTAAAGATTTAAAATTTTGTATGGTTATTTCACACAAGCAAAATAAATAATGTATACATTAATGTGAGGTGTGAATTAACTAACAAAGTCTGTGGATGAAGTACTAGTTCACTGATGATAGTCCCTCATTGGATCACTTTTTACTGTAAGAAACACCACAAGATTAAGTTGTTGTGGTGGTAAAACCCTAGACAGAAGCTGCATTTCCATTACAGCTTTTTGCTAAATAAAAGCGATATTTCTGAAATTTCGACTAAGTACAATTTTATGTTTTGACATAAAATTGTCAAAACATAAACACAGACGGGCTAGAGGTGGAGACATGAGGCAAACAGTGGCGTGGAGTATTGGTAGTCAAATCAATTCCCCTTGACATTTTTTGCAAAATCACTGCAAGCATCTTTAAGTAAAACAAAATTGTTGGAGGCCACCAGAAATAATGATTGTGATGCTACAAATTACATGACATCATTGGAGATTATATGATTCTGTATGCTAAATACACTACAGAGTCAGGTCCAGGATCATCTTCAAGTTTGTCAGAGAATGATGGCCCCTCTTTAGCTTCTTTTCATGGGGCCCAAAATCTCTGGCAGCAGCCCAGCACAACCTAATTAAGTATCTAATCCGCCACTGCGATGGACAGGTATCTTGTGATGGTTTGTGTTGTTTTATACAAAGTTTGACTGCGCACAGAATGCTAACATGACTTAGTCCCGTTACGGTGTAAATATCATTATGTATTATATACAGTATAGACACAGAGGTCAACGTATTCAAACGACCAGAGGTAGAGCCAGTAGCTGAGGACGAGGTCCGGGTATAAAATGTTACTAAAGTAGAAAGTAATTGAAAAGATACCCGTTTAGGGGACTACAGCCGGTTTCCAGTCTAAATTCAGTCCGAGGCGGTCTTGCAAAGCTCTCCTCCTTGAGTATGATATACAGAGATTTACACTAGCTTTATTCTTGGCTTCTAGCCTCTCTTATCCTCAGTTTTGATGCTTTTAAGCTGTTAAGCTGTTTATGCAGTGACAGCCAGTGGAGGTATTCCAGCTTTCCCCTCAATAGCCATGCTGCTCTGTTTACATATATACATGATCTGTCGTGCATGCACTAGGATAGACGGCATTGTTGCTATGCAACGCACCTCGCTCAGCAATTGGCAGAAACCACCTGTCACGGAAAGTGTAGAGGCTAGTTAGCATTAGCAGCTTTCAGCAACCAAAAAGGCTTGGACTTGTACATATGCGCGATCAATGAGTAATTTCCATCCATCCATTTTCTGTACCGCTTAATCCATGCAGGGATCGCGGGTGGGCTGGAGCCTATCCCAGCAAATATCAGGCGAGAGGCAGGGTACACCCTGGACAGGTCGCCAGTCTGTCGCAGGGTCAACACAGAGAGACAGACAACCATCCACACACACACACTCATTTCTAGGGAGAATTTAGAGTTACCAATTAAACTATCAGGCATGTCTTTGGACAGTGGGAGGAAGCCGGAATAACCGCTGAGAACCCACGCATACACGGGGAGAACATGCAAACTCCACACAGAGAGGTCACTGTTCCAAACCCTCCTGAGCCCGAACCAGCAACCACCTCTGGCTCAAACTCAGCCCGGGACTTGAACCAGCGACCTTCTTGCTGTGAGGCTGCGGTGCTAACCACCACACCACCGTGCAGCCCCAATGAGTAATTTATTTTTCATAAAATTACCTCTTTTACTAAATTATAAATTGTGTAAAAAGCATTTTTCTTAACGAGAATAAAATAATATAAGGTATAGTTCCTTTATTTAGATGGTCTCTTTTCTTACAGTTGTTCTCTCTGGAGATCCACCACAGTAAAGGTCGAGAAAATATATTTTGTGTGTTGAATTTTGTGTTGAATTGTTAAAACCCAGTTTAAAGTGAAATTTTCTCCTTCTAGATTTCGAATGAATGCCTCCTCTTGGCCCATGTTTCTGTTGAGAACCCTGAATGGAGCTGAGATGGCGCCTGTAACGGCCTTTAAAAAGGTTTGCATTACGTCTGAAAGGCTTCGAAAATGGTTCTGTACAACCACTAAGGTGCCATCTGAGAACCTTCGACTCATTTTCAGGAACCTCCAAGGTCCCCCCCCCAAAGAAAGTTTCAAGCCAGGCATGAAGCTGGAGGTGGTGGACCAAAAGAATCCTTACTTCATCTGCCTTGCCACCATCGGAGAGGTGAAAGGTGATGAGGTGTTTATTATGTTGGAGGGGGTGCTTTAGATTACTGGTGCAAGTACAACTCCCAGGACATCTTCTCCATGGGCTGGTGCTCTAACACTAAGCACAGCCTGTTGTCAGACTCTAGGTGGCAGCAAATATTGAATCGATGAGCTTTGAGGCAGACGCTGGTGTCTCAAATCAATTAGGGTTCCTACACAAGTATGGAAAGTATGGAATTTGATTTAATAAATTTCCAGATCTGGAAAAGTATGTAAAATGAAAACTATTGTATGGGAAAATAGCCATGTTTCTGTAAGAATTGGAAATCATATATTACTCACTTAGTCAATACATTTTTTTAGAGGTTCTGTCTACAAAGGTGTACTGGGCACTTGATGTCATGAAGAAGCATGGATCCTACCAACAGCTGTGCTGGAAACAGTGACATTTTCCAACTTAAGTTTCTTGACATTACTATTGCCTCAAAGTTCACCTGCACCAGGGTCTTGGAGCCTAGGGGCCAGTACTCTGTCCACCCTGGGTGGCCCAGTGGAAATGGCGGCTGCCGAACTTTGCCCACCAAGTTGGTGGTGGGCCAAGATCGTTGCTGGGTGGTGCTCTGGCTGGGGCCTTCCTCTGCCGCCTCCTGGGAGGGGTGTAGGGTCGTCTTTGTGGTGTTGTGGCTGGGGTCCATGCTCCGGGGTGGCTGCCAATTGCCTGGGTCTCGGGGCCCCCTGTCCGGTGTCTGACCTTTGTGCAGGTGGGGTTTACATCTGCATGATCACTCTTCTTTGAACTGTCTCCACTCTGTATATTCTGCATGCCGACACAGTCACTGTGTTGTCCTGTAGCTTTATTTATTAATAGATACTTTCAGTTAGTTTTCTTTGTGTGGGTTTCTGCTACTCTGGTTCTAGTTGAGATACATGGTTTCTTTCACCTTGTTCGTCTCTCATTGGTACTCCTAGCAGTTGTCAGCTTTGTCCACCTGTGGGGACCGTGAGATGTTGTATGTTTTTCTGTGCAGGTGTAGCAGTTTGTCTAGAGTCTGTGGTTAGATTGCATTGTTTTCAATCTGGTGTATCTTTGTCTCCTATTTTTTTCTGTCTACTGTCCTTTTCTTTACTGTTCTCTTTCTATCCTGTATATCTGTATGCGGACCCCAGGAAGGGTAGCTACCACCTTAGCGTCAGGTAATGGAGATCCGATTAACAATGAAACAATTATCCTTTTTCTGTCCCCTCTGGTTAGTTCTAGTAATATCATGCAAATTCTGTAACAAACAATTATTCAAAATAAACAAATAAAATCTTAAAGAAAAATGAAACAATTCAGATTATCAAGAGATTATTTCGCAAATTTCGTCAGCACAACACAGCAGCCAGACCATCATTCTGCTGGAAAAGACAAGTTAAAAATGTTTTTTGTCTTGTACCATAACACTGATCATGTTATATACCACCCCTATATTGTTTTATCATCTATTTGTCTTCTCTCATTCAGAGTGCAACTTAACATCAAGAAACTGTACTGTTGTATTTCAGGAATAAGTTGTTTGAGGTAATTTTGTATTGGTACTGTGATAACTCCTCACAAACATAATGTGATACTGTGATAACAATCACTTGAGACTGATACTAATGTTTATTTATCAATTTCTGGTTTCCCATATATCTCCAACTGTTCAAACCTTATCATACTAGGACCAGCAAACAAGATCTGACCTTTTGGATATACTGATCAATCATCTCTCTAGAGGTACCATTGTCACAAACTTCCTGTTATTATTCCCTTCATCTGGTGGTAATGAAAATGGGAAACACAATATCTATGATTAGAAGATGCTCAAAATTTTTAAAACAAACTATTTTGAAGCAAGTTATCCAGGTTTTGCTTTTATCATATTTAGATTATTGTTCAATTGTTTGCTCCAATGCTTCACAAGGAAATGTTAGGAAATTGCAAATAATCCAGAATAAAGCAGCTCGGGTGGTTCTTGGATGTGGATTGAGAACTAATGTTATATTGATGCATGGAAATCTTTTATGGATGGATGTAAAAAACAAATTTAATTATTTGCTGATGGTGTTTATGAAAAATGTCATTACAACCAAGATACCTACCATCTGCTATGAAAAATGATCTTTTTAGTGCAGGAATGTTGAATTATGAGACAAGACATGCCATTCCAGGCTGTTTTAATTTACCTAACATTTGGGCAACAGACAGTAATGTATAGAGCAATGAAAGAATGGAACTCACTACCAGATTATGTCCCTCAACAGAACAATATGACCAATTTCAAAATAAAACTAAAAGATTATTACTTAACAAGAAATTTCAATGATTTGTAGCTAAAGTTATAGTGAATCAAATCTTTTCTGTGATGACATTTTTAAGAAACTGACAGATTTAAATGAAAGAGCTTTGATGAATTGTTTCAACTGCCTTTAATATGTTTACCTGTGTTTGTTTATATGGAATTTATGGAATAAGTATATGCATTGGTACATGACAGTATGTAATGAGTAAGTATAGTTATATGGTGTGTTTGTGTTTGTGTATGTGTTGTAATGCATGAGCATTGTGCTTTGTGCTATCATGATATGGATGTTTGTATTGTCATTGAAGAATTGTGTTCACCCCAGGAAGAATAGCTGCTGCCTGGCAAAAGCTAATGGGGATCAAATAAACAAACAAACAAACAAACATCTGTGGGCAATAATGTCTCCTGTTAAGAAATCAAATTATGCAAATAATACACTTGTGTCAGGTTCTTCTCCATACCTGAGAGTGTTCATTCTCCAGTCTGGATTGTCTAGTTGAGCAGTGAGAAGCCCCACTCCTACCACTCCTGGATGGTTGTAGCTAAGATCCAGCTCTCTCAGATGGGAAGGGTTGAAGGTTAGGGCTGAAGCCAGAGAATCACAGCCTTCCTCTGTGATCAGACAGCCTGAAAGACTGCAGATATATAAAACAAAGCAAATGAGAACACCTCAAGTGAACAGTTCAAGGATTAGTGGTTTTAATCTTGATTGAAACATTAATAACTAGGTAAGATAATTCATGATGTTCATGAACTAGCCAAATTTTAAACAAGAATAAGTCAATTATTGCTTATTATTGTAATGTCATAAAGCTGTCAAATTGAGCTTATCAGTCTGAGTTACCAGTCAACGACCTGACCTGAGAGTTTCCAGTTTACACAGTTGACTTTCCAGCCCGTCACACAGCTGCTTCACTCCTGAATCCCGGAGGTCGTTGTTGCTCAGGTCCAGTTCTGTTAGAGTGGACGACTGGAAGCGGAGAACTGAAGACAGAGCTTTGCAGCTTCTCTCTGAGAGCATACAGCCACTCAGTCTGGAGCAAAATAACAAAGACAAGCACTTAATCTCAAAAGACTTTCACTCCAAGTCTGCATATGACAAAACAAAGACTGCTCACTGTACTATCTGTCCCAACAAATATCATTGTACTTACAGAGCTTTGTTGGAGGCCCTGATGACTGGCAGCAGCCTCAGCAGAACGTCCTCTGAAGCAGAGTATTTCTTCAGGTCAAACACATCCAGATCTTGTTCTGATGACAGTAAGATGAAGGCCAGAGC
>JAOXYM010000024.1:5562508-5575365 GCA_028567055.1 Leptatherina wallacei | reverse complement strand
AATCAAGCTCTTGAAAGGGCAGAAAAATCTGTGAAACTGTATCAGACACAGCAGCTCTCCAGTGGAACCTGCGCTAATTGAATGGCTTTAGATTTGCTTGACGCCATTCGGTTTACAAAAAGAGATATACCGTTGAACAAGCAGAACAAAAACTTAGCATGACTTCACATGGAAGCTGATCTTTGAAAGCGGCACAGGAAATACAGCAGAGAGCTTTACATTTAGGTCTTTTAGAAATCTCCAATCATCATCGATAGTCACCAGTCCTACTGGGATCCATCACAAAGCAGGAATTGTGTGATTACTGGGGATCAACCCAATGTTGAATAAAACATAAATCCTGTTGGACCTTTGTGCATAAATCTGGCTCCAACAGATAAAAATCAACAAGTGTTTCTCAAAGTCAAGGAAGGATCCCTAGTTTAGAGGTTTGGCAGCCTCCGCTAGCAGACATAGAGACGGATGTTTGTTTTGTTATGGGAGTTCTCACAAGAGGAATTACATCATAAATGTATGGACATAAACTTGAGAATCTGACAAAAGGATCCAACATGGATTGAAGCAAGATGATACAAAGTCAAACTCATCCTTGTTAAGTGAACGATGATATGACCCATTGAGCCACTTTACATTAGAACTTTTAAAGTTGACAATCTGTTCTTTTTCTGTTTTTCTTGTTGTTTTGTTTCTATTTATAGAAGAAGGATACTTAGAGGCTGAAATATTAGAGTAGCAACACATCAATCTATGGTGACGCATCAATTCAACATTGATCCAACAGCACTGATCAAACATTGATACAGTAATCATTTGTGATGATTAAGAAAATAATGACTTGTTTAAATTTAATGAGGAAAATACTGCTATCCAATGGTGTGGTGTGTCACTAGGATAAAGTCCTATAACAATATTTAGTTCAAGAGTGTCTAAGAATAGAAATGTATTCTTTCAGGTTTCTTTTACATGATGTGAACATTTCAAAGCTCAACATACATAATGTGGTGCAGTTTGTTTTGGGCGAAGAAAAAATATATTTCTTTAAATGTCTAATTGAGCTCAGAAATAAAATTATATTTTGTTATTTTCTCTAATTTCATATGAACCGAAGTGATTGTGTGTTCTGTCCTTATTGTGCGTCCCTTTGCTCAACTTGACAGACAGCTAACAGCTTCAATGACCACCAGATGTAGGAGATTTCAAAGGATTTACTCGGTCTTGTGTCCAGTGAACATTTTCTTTTTGTAAAACTGAAAACAAACAAAAAGCGTATTACAAAGCTTTTCCCGTCTTACTAAATATACAAACCAAAGGATATGGTCACATTAAGTATATAAACAAACTTGCTGTCATCTTTGTTCTGCAATAAATGCAGCAATTACACTTTAGCTTCAGATCTTAAACTGTTTAATCATGTAAGTTAACCAGAAATACACAACAGAATAAAAGTTAAACTAAAGAGACTGATTCACTTATTAATACTCACAAGCAATGTTTCATCAAGGCAAAAAACATTTGTGAAAGCATGTACACAGCTGAACAGCATGCTCCATGGATTAACACGAGTTACTTCCTGTTTCCTGTTCCAAAAACTCCATAACTTCCTTTCACAATAAGAGCCAAGAGACCTTTACCAATAAGAACCACCAGGTGGCGCTTCAAAACAAATACATGTCATGACATTGTGTTAAATCAGCATGTGATATAAATATCGCATCGTGATTGTATAGAAATTTACAGCCCTTAATTTTGAGCATGCCGTGTCATAAAACGTGTATTTAAATAGTAGAATTGCAACCATCAACAAATGACAGCCATTTATGATGGCAATTTAAAATTGGCTGTCAGGTTGCCAGCTAACGGCTACACGCTAATAACAACCATGTTGATTTTTCAGATGTTGTGTGTGTGGGGTGTAATTGATGGTGGGACTGTTGCCGTTACGAATGCCCACTGGTCAGGAATGTTCCATTATCTGTTTTCCAAACATAACAAGGGAGTGTTTCCTAGCCACAGATTTACGCAACTTGGAAGTTCCCATCATACCAATGAAGCATCCTTGAAGTTGAGATGCACCGAAAACCACATTCTCAGTTGGGAGGAGTAGGGGGGAGTGTTCTTCTTGAGAGGCATTATGGGAAATGTAGTACAATATGAAGAGTCCAAAGGAAGGTGGACGCAACAAAAAGGCAAATGACAGCAAAATGAGTGAGAAGCCATCCCAGCCTGATGATTTACAACAGCGTAGGAGAAGCTAAGGGTGGAATTTTCCTCCGAGGCAGGGCGTTCCAGTCTTTTACCAAACACCAAGGGAAACTTGCACAGACACACACACAAGCGTGCATTCCTTCACGCACCCACATGTGAAGGCAAAATAAAGGACAAAACCTTGAAATATGTTTGCATTTGTGCATACATGCACTTGCTTTCTCTTCCTTTCCTTCTTCCCCATTTTGCTCTTTTACAGCAGCTTTCTGTGCACACTCTCATGGCACATTCAGAGCATGAACACCCAGAGTCAGCAAGTCTGGACACAGCTGCTAAATATTCAGCTCTGCATTCCCCTCTTGCTCACTTACTTTCTCTCACGTTGTCTGTCCTCTTCCACCTTAAACTCTCCTCATTTCTCCCTCCCTCCGATCAAATCTTACTCTACTTCTAGCCCTTTTCCTCGCCTCCATGGAGCTCTCCCTGCAGCGCTGCCACCACTGCTGCCTCGGCTTTCTGTGCTCCACTTTCATTAAGGGGCTCTCCTCTGATAGCCCTTCATATAACACTTAATCTTCATAACAATAAGAGCACTCTCTCTGCGACGAATCACCTCGAGGGGCCAGTCCTAAAGATCCTCCGCTAAATGATGTCATTAACTACTGGAGCTCCTGATTGGTTCGAGCATCGAAGCAGATCCCGCCCTGGGTGTTTGACGGAGGGCTCAGTGGGAGCATGCAGGTCGGACAGGCCAAGGGCATTCCTCTTATGAAGAAAGGCACACATGCACAGGTTTGCACACACATACAGCTTCTGGCTGGGAAGCAGAAGACTGGGTCTGTTTGGTTTTTGCATTCAAAAGAGATGAATAATTCTATTGAAGAAAGGGGAGGGAGGTTTGAATCACAGTATTTTACATGAATGGATCTTCAGGGAAACGACTGCTCCATCGTTTTTCTCAGCTCCGTTCTCAGCTGCGATTTGACAACAGGGTTGAGCGCATGTGTGTATGTGTGTATGTGTCTATGTGTCGGGGCGTTTTGGACGATTTGACTCGTTGCCGTTATCACGCTGTGGAGGTGTCAGCGCGCCATATTATGCTGTTGTGGGTTCGTGCGTGGATGAACAGTGACGGCGGCTTCTCGCGACCACAACGCACACAAATAAATCTGTGCACGTCCAGAGCTGAAATCACAGCTGTTCTCAGTTGCTATGCAGCAGTCGCGCCATCAGATCAGATAACACACACTCACATACACACACGGGAGCGCGAGACGAGGACGGTAACACCAGACCTGGCAGGGTCGGAAGGTCACAGGGGTATTCTGACAAAGTTGCCTAGCAACAAACACACTGCACTTATAATTCCCAGCGTGAGCTCCTGCGTGGCCCTGACCACATCTGAATGCGGTCATGATGAATACGTTGACAGATGACAATTGTTTTGCACATGGCTTGCAGTGTCGGAGCAGAAATGTGCCGAATGTGCTGTTGCGTCATAAAAAATCTTAGTGAAACCAAAACACACAGCAACATACATGTTTTCAGACACCGCCATGTACATGAGCTGTGTTTAAAGTAGTTTAAAGAAGTAGAAACACGTTAAAACCCGTTAAGTTCATGCTGAGATAAGTCGCATTCCTCTTTCTGGTGATGCAAGTACGAACACCACTTCTAGGAAAGTTGGAAGTTTTTCGGATTTCAACACAAATCCAAAGACATGATTTTAACTTTGTCCGAACAGTTATAGAGGCATGTTTACATTGAATCACATCAGCTTTCCATTGTCCCTTTAAGCCCAACCGGCTGTTATCGGGGCTGTAAAAATGGCAGATACAATCACTTACTGTGAAAAACATTAAACAGAACAATGGTGTCTATTTAAAACTGTTGCTCAAAGTTTAAGACTGAAATTCTATTTTAGTGCAAATAATGATTAGAAACTATGTTGCTGTAAGTGATCATTGGCATATGTGTGCATCAGATCATTGTTAGCATGGTGTTAGTCACCATATAGGGAAAAATAAAACATACGCAACGGTAATAATTTTACATTTCTCCTGTTTTATTACCGTTTAGTTACAGACACAACGTTTTTGGGATATATTCTGAGGTCCCTAAATGTTCAGAGATACCAAGAACATGCCTATAATGAACCTTGTTATTGTGGAGCATTCTTCCTTTGCTTTGGGTTTCTCTTTAAGATGGTTTTTCCTGAAAGGGGTTGAATAATAATTTTTAACTATTTGGCAAACAAAGACACTAATTGTTGGAGGTTTTCAGAGGTATTTCTGTCCATTCAGTTGCTAAACAATCTGTGGTTTTCTGATTTACTCATCCCGTATGAGACTTCTAAAATCATTTGGGTCATGTGTGTTTTCCTTCCTGAGAGTTAAAACTAAGCAAAGAGAATCCACATTTGGTCTTTATGCTCTCAATATCTGGAACAAACAAGCAGAAAACCTGAAGTCTGCTCCAAATCCAAACTTATTTCTTGAATCAGGTCGTTTGACTTAAACTAGGGAGTTTTAGTTCTTTTTAAAATCTTTTTTTAAATATGCACACAGCATATAGTGTTTAAAATGAAACTAAATGCAATTCTGAGTGTTTTCTTTCTTTATGTACAGCACATTGGGTTGGCTGATGTATGAGATGTGCTGTATAAATTTGTCTTCCCTGACTGCAACATGCCTTCTCAGTAGGAGACAGATCTGAACTGTAGGTAGGTTCAAACACACACACGATTTGCTATGAAGCCACGCTGTTGGAAGTTGTGCAGAATGAGCCCTGGCACTGACCTGCTAAAATACCTAACCTCGCTTGAAAAGACATCATCTAGATGGGAGCAAATGTAACTTCAAAATGCCTCTGCATCAGCGCTACCTTCACACATATGTGCATCATCCATGCTGTGGACACTGATGTTCCCCCAAACCATCACAGAAGCTTTCCCTGGTAACAACATGGATGGTTCTTCTCATGTTTGAAACGTTGAACTCAATGTTCTCCCAAAAGTCAGCTGAAACGTGAACTAAGCTGACCACTAGACAAGGGTCCATTGTCTTTTCGTCCATCTGAGATGAGCTAATGTCCAGGGAACGTGGCTGTGGTTCTGCACAGAGTTGATATACGGCTTCCTGCTTGCGCCATACAGTTCAGGTTACATATCTGGATGCAGTGAACTGTGATGAAAATAGTTTTTCAAGGTAATCCCAAGCCCCTGTGGCTATACCTATCACGATGGCATGATGGTTTTCTCATGCAGTGTTGCCTGAGGACTGCACATCCAACACTGTTTTCCATCTTTTGTCATTTAAACACTGAGATTTTCCCAAACTCCTTGAATTTTGACACAATATTACACTAAAAATAAATCGTTTTTGGAACGGTTTCTGTTAAATACATAACAAATGTAAGAGTTTGTTGCATATATAGAGAGTGACTGACTACAACTTTTAAAATTGTGTTTCATCAGGACTGAAGGTAGCTCAGCCCATCTGTGTGTTGAATTCTTTATAGTTTACCCCAGAGCAAGACTCCTGTCCTCTCTAACTCTTTCACTTTGTGCAAAGTGATGTTTCCAAGCATAAATAAGAGGACTGGGCATAAGCTGAATTATGGACTGTTTTAAGATAAATAAAAATAAATAAATAAACCCGCCGAGCTAACCTGAAAGGTAAATTCAAGCAATTTGCTCAAATCAAATTAGTGTAAAAAATGAACAGAGAAATGAACAATTATCCAGTGTGGCAGCTAACAAGCGTGACAAACTCATGCAGAGAAAGCGGTTTCATTAAAGTCAGAGTAAAGCAAATTCAGATATCTGCACAGAAACAAGTTAACAGTAGTTGCTTAAAATAGGCTTTTCACTCATATTGTGGAGTTAAACTTAAATGACTCAGGATTTTTATAGCAAATCCATGAAGTTTGATTAAATAAGATGAGCAAGAGCGGCCCCACCTCGAACAATGGAAAACTATAAACAAGCCTACTTGATGTTTTAGCCCCAGACTGAGTTTTCTCAACTTGGGTTTTCTACTTAAACTGAAGAACAATGACAACAGGAAACACTGAGTTTAAATTGAAAAGAATAAAACTGAAATCAGAACCAGTAGCGCATCATGGATGTTTGAGGGCAACACGCCGCCTGAGAGAACCAAAGTGTCTGGAGGAAGGTCAGGAGATGCTGGTGGGTTCATTTTGAGCAGAAGTTGAATGTCGGAGTCACCATCAACACCTACTTCATTATTCAGCTCATACTTTTACGGCTGGGATTAACAGAAACACAAATACACTGCTGCCATCTCTGGACTGAGTCTGCCAGTGTGTGTCTGCACAGGACAAACCCACCAGGTGAATGTAAGTTTGCAGTGTGTGTGTGCTCTGTTTGAACCATGAAATGATCCATATAACCGTGGATTTTACCACAGAGCTTGACCTGCATACCATTAGCATCCCTGCATGTAGCTGCTAAGGGTGTAAATGATGATACAATATTAAATTAATTTAAAAGAAAAATAATTCAATGTTGTGACTGTGACACTGTTGAACTTTTAAATTTTGGAGATTTTGATTAAATTCTGAAGCCAGCAATCAATACGAGACGATAATCACGCGCTAATTAGACACAATCCGATGCTATTGGCTCGATCAATGTATGGGTGTAGCTCCATGTAATGTTTACCTAACACAGCGCTATCTGTACTTTAATGTTCTGGATAATCAAGTATAAACTAAAATAGCATTAATATACCTGTCATACCAGTCTAAATGGTGACGATTGAAATATATTTACTATAAAACAGTAAATAAACGAGTTAGGTTTGTTTTGCTTTACCTTAAAAAGTACTAATTTAAAGCTTTCTGAAAATCAATGAAAAACATTAGAAGTGAAAGTAAAAAGAAGTAGCCTCTGTTTTTACCTCTACCTTCCTTTAGTGATCGATGTCATATGTCAGCCGCTCTAGCTACGACGTCTCTGCCGTCTGCTTTCCGCCGTGTGCAGCGGAACAAAGAATAGATGGCAGAGGAACTTATCTTTAAAAAGAAACTGCACGGTGTCGTGGAATAATTTGGAAAACTGTCACAGAGAGCGAATCCTATCTCAAAGAATGCCAGTTACACACACTTGCACACACATGCGCTTTATGAGCATGCACACACTCACTCACACAAACAGGGACTTTGCTGTTTACATCATATGGGAAGGTATTTTTTCCCCTCACACTGCCAGGGAACAGGCCCACGCACGGACACACAGACGCTGACTAAGGCCCTAAGACTCCTTTGGAGTGGGTTGGGGGTGGGGGTGATGTTTGTGTGTGTGCATATGTATATAATTATTGCACTGCAGTCGTCTTATGTCAAACTGTTACTTGCCGAAGTGAACATCATTTGAGCTGCTCTCTGTTTGAGCTTTTTATGGCCTAAAGCGTACACGGCACAGGTTTCATGTTTGTGTGTATTTGCGTGGTCCCGGTATTTGTGCAGCGGTATCAAGCAGCCATGTTTAGTGTTAAGCTGCTGTATGGTTAGAGGAATGTGCAGCGCTCTGTTTGTGGTTTGGCCTTAGCGGGGGCCGAGCTAATGCTAATCACTTTATTAGGAAAAATCTGCATATTTTGTGTTTGCGTGCGTGCACGTGTGTTGTTTGAATAGCTTGCATGTGTGTGTGTGTGTGTGTGTGTGTGTGTGTGTGCTCTCTTAGTTCATAAACTCTTAAGTCACCGTGTGGTATGATTTCCCCATGGTTTGAGGTTAGAGAGAGAGAGAGAAAGTGGGAAAGGACAACAGAAAGACAAAGTGTGTTTGTGTGTTCAGGTCTGTTAAAAGCTCCCCATCCTCCCATCCAGCGTTAGACGGCAGATGTTCAGAGCTTCAACCACAACACTTGGAGAACACAACAGGCGGCTTATTCAGCCCAAAACACAAATAAAGAAGTCTTCCTCTGTGCTTAAAACCCCGTAGCTCAAACAGCCGGCTAAAAACATACTAATGCCGAACGACAAGAGGCCGAGCACTTAAATGGCTCCTGTTTCTCCATGTCGATGTTATTCCTCGGCTAAAATAAGAACCGGCGTGTACAGTAGCCGTGGAGACGGCCAAGCGTCGTCTCTTTCTACTTTCATTTTCTTGCTGTGATTGTCGGCGAGTTTCTGGATGAGAATCAACAAGGGTCAGACGGTTGCAGATGGAGGTCAATGAGGCGATGGAGTTACCCGCTGTGAGAGACGGGCACATCTATCTCAAACAGAATCCTCTTTCAAGACACTGTAATGAACTGTGCGTGTGTGTGTGTGTGTGCGCTGCAGGAGCATCATTAATGACTTACGTTTCTATAAACACACAGTCATGAAACAGAAAGTATAGCTTGTTTTCCATATCAGAAAACATAATGAAAACAAATCATCTAGTCCCTATTAGGTCTTAAGGTGATTGAAATACAACCTCAGATGAAACACATCACATAACTGTGTAATTATCTAATGAACAAAAACTAAATCATGAACCAGGAGAAATACATGAAAAGCTGAGTACAACGTAATTGCGTTCTGTCTGAGGTTATTAGTCTCCCACATCACTGTGGAGGAATTTAGCTTCTCTCTTCTTTACAACGTTGCTTCAGTTCATTGAGGTTTGCAACGTGCATTTAAGGCCCCACCGCTGCATTTCATTCAGCTTCTCTGGACTGTAAATGGGTCATTGCAACCCCTGATTATTTTCTTTTTCCAGTCATGCTGTTGTTATTTTTGCTGCCGTGTTTGGGATCATTGACATGCTGCATGACCTAGTTTTGGCCAAGCTTTAGTTTTCAGACAGATAGCTTTACATTTGATGCTAAAATACTCAATGTCCTCAAGCCCATACCACCGTCCCTCCACCACCATGCTTGACAGATGACATGAGGTGTTAGTGCTGATATGCTGTGTTTGGAGAAAACCAATGCCAAAAACCTAATGTAAACACTGTCATCATCATCATCATTATTATTTATTATTTATTATTTCTCTAATCATTGTACTTTCTGACCTTAGGCTAAACCTATTGAGACATCCACTCCTCCTGACTGCTGTCCTGATTGTTTTCATCTGTGAATGTTTCTTACTGTAGAGTGATAGACTCCAAATTGTTTGTAAATGTCCTTATAATCCTTTCCAGATTAATGGGCAGTTTGCTCAGAAAATCGGATTCATATGGGAATGAGTGAATGCACAAGTGAACTCTGATGTACATCAAAGAAGTGAACTCTGGTTCACCTAAAAATGTAGGTCTCAGTTGGCTTCAAGTGAACCAAATGCAGGAAGCAGGCTGCAACTTATGTGGCAGAAACAGAAGTTCTCCTGCTAACCGATAGATGAGCCAGACTTCTTATTCGTTATTTGTCTAGCCTTCTCCTTTAGTATTCAAAAAATTGGGTTTATTTAGCCATGTGTAGAGAAAAAGGAAACTCAGACCTGCTGAATGTTGCAACCCCCTTGAATGCGGGTGTTTACACACCTTAATACTCCAGGAGACACTAACTTATGGTACTGATTTCATACTGATAATGGCCAGTACGTCCACTGCATTTTATTAGCAGCTTTAGCTTTTGCACTCTGGTTTGGTTTTCTTTAATAAATAATGACACAGTGCAATCTGTTGTTCATCTGATGTTTTAACCTAATGTGAAATAGAGGTAAAGACGAGATTATCATGATTATTATTCTATCATCTCTTGATTTGTAAAATCTTAAGAGGATGTGCTTTTCTTTATCCTATCATGTAACAATGAAGTTTATCAGTTGTGAAGTACTTTTTTACTTACAAGCAAAAGAGTGGGGTGAAACAGAGGGAGGGCTGAAGTCATTTTCAGCATTAGTGGTTGCTGAGGTCATTTTTGTCTCTACACAGGAGTTTGCATGCCAGCACAGATACTGTGTATGGCTCCATCCACTTATGACATCACTGTAGCTAGCCAGAAAGACAGGAGAGTCAGCAAGAGCCAAGCTGACGTCATCCCATTCACTCAATGTCAATTACGTAATCGCGGGGTCCAACGCCTGCAGGACAGACACGGTGCGTGCGTGTATGTGTGTATTTTTGTGATTGCATGAAGGGCAAGAACACATAATTGCAATCTCATGTGTGAGAGAAGATGGGAAAGTGGCATGCTGATGACATCATTAAGGGGAGGCGGCTTGGCATGAGCGTGGAAGCTGTGACATGTTGGGAGCATTTGGGTTAAAGAAGAGGAGACAGAGCGGTGCAAACAGACCCGGCTGGAGGAGTTATGCAACGCAAATCCAACTCAACACAATCAGAAGTGGTTTTTTTGCCTCTTTGTGCATGTGAAGTGCATACACTCCGTGTGTGTGTGTGTGTGTCTTAGATTCATTTTTTTGCAGCACTCTTACTTGAGGCAACGAGTGAATTAAAAACACACAAGCACTCAAGCATACCGCTGAAATATACACACACACAAAAAACACATGTATATGCATGCACACTCGCCCCCCACTCCCCCAACTAATAAACAAAGCTTCCTAAGGACAGGAAATCCTTCCACCCACGTTCCTGTGTTGCTTGGCAACCACAGCAGCGTCACCGTGTGCATGCCTCCACTGCTGAAAACACACAAGGAACCAGACAGAGACATGCACACACAAACACACACCAAATGCAACTCTATGAAGTCTCTAAAAGCAGCAGAAAAAAAAAAGCCACCAGATAAGGAAGCCAAAGCTGGGCTGGCTGATACTCGCCACAGCTGCCCTCCAGTTCGTCAGACATGGATTTAAACCAAACATGACATCAGCCCTTGTAAACATAAAACACTTTTCCCCCCCCAATTTATAAGCTCTATTTTTACACTCGGTGACGTCTCTCTATGCATGAGCGTTATGTATGCATCACTATGTGAGGACGCGAGCAGCAATAGCTCAGCACGAGTAGGTAGGGGGAGGCTAATTAAGCAGAGGTGGCCAGCATTGTGGACAATGGCTCCGTTTCAAATCAGCAGGGGGCCTATTGAAGACAATTATAACCTGGGGGATACAGAGAAGCATTATTCTTCTAAGCTAGGCTATTTAAGCCAGCTGTGTTTCCACTGCTATTTAGAAATCCTGCTTTTAGCTCAGCGGTGGTTTTAACTCATGAAGCAGTGCCATAACAGGCAAAGTTCACCAACCACAAAACGTCACAAATTACAGACTCGGTCATTAACTAATAATCCTATTTCTGAAATCAACTGAATGAGAATCAAATGACAGAAGTTTCTACTGCCTCGCTGTCATGGTCAAAAGTCCCTCGCTGGGTTTTTAAAAGACAGTACAGTGTCTCAGCCAGGGAATGGTGACATGGTTTACTTCATGGGGTACTGGGAAACTGCTCATTGGGGAATTAAATTAAAGACTTCTGTTGCTAGCATGCTATTAAGATGCAAAACATAGTGAATGTACTTCTTAGAGGATGTTTAAAAGAGTTTTGTCAGGGATTCCTGTTGGGATAGTGATTGCAATGCTTAATTTTTTAAAGTGTTACAAGTAAAAACATCCAAAGCTTGCCCAATTTCTTATACCATATGAAGAGAAGATAGATTTTTGACTAACTCTGGACATCACAATGTACCCCAATTACACAAAAAAAGTTATTTATCACAAGGACGAATGTGGATAGGTTTCGTGATGTCTGCACACACAAACTGGGAATGATCACCTTCACATAACAGCTTATTGGCTTTAAATCTTACCACTTTAACAACACTATTGTGATCTTCTTCAATGCATAAACATCTCAGGCAATTATCTCCACATGCATTCTTACGATAAAGCAAATCACTCACTGAAACACGCATACATATGCACATTACTTCTTACCATTTACTAACCTATGCTGACACTATTTACATCCACGCATTTGGTGGTCTCAGTAAACGGCTAAACAGGCATTCAGATAAACATCAATTAAGTTCAACTTTATTTGGCAACGACCTGATTCACGACAAAGTCATCTCAAGACACTTTAAAACATATAGTCGAATCCAATTCATAATGACTGTTCCCATAAAGCCAATTCATTAAAAAAATATGTTTCCTAGTGAAGAAAATGATTGGATTGAATTGAATCTTCTCCTCAATTCAATCCGTCTCTGAGCAAGCATTGGATGACAGTGGAGGAGGAGAAGATCTGCCTGCCTGGACAGGGCTAGGGTTAGGGTGACAGGAAAGGATCAACAGGTTCATAACTACTATAGTAAGCATACTTGCATTTGGCAACAGCGGTGAACCATTTTCTACAAGTCTCCCACCATTAGGGGTGGGTTTAAAAAATCGATAAATCGATTTAAATCGATTCAAGATAAATTAATTCAAAATCGATTCATAAAACTAAGGATCGACTTTTTTTATTTTAAATTAAAAAAAAAAATTTTTTTTATTTTTTTTGCAGGTATGTCCATATTTTCTGATGATGTTACCCAATTTAGAGCAATATTATTATCATGCTCCATGTTTTATAAAAAAAAAGTTACCTGAGATTAAAGACAAATAAGTGTTGTTAAACAATTAGCTGTAAATGAATCGAAATCGAATTGAATCGAATCGAAATCGAATTGAAATAGACTATTGTGAATCGAATCGAATCGTTTCAGGGAATTAGTGACAATACCCAGCCCT
>JAOXYM010000024.1:5516383-5539145 GCA_028567055.1 Leptatherina wallacei | reverse complement strand
TTTATTCCTCTAGTCATACATGGCTTTTCCTCTATAAGATTATACATACAAATAATCAAAGAGAGGATACACTACCCTTACCCAGTGCAGTGGGAACATATGCTGTATGTATAGCTCCACATGCACATGGGACCTGACCACTCAATTGTCTGTGCTCTGTAGTAGTCAGCAATACAGACATACCCTCGGCAATACTCCTTTATTTTCAGCAATATAGCCAGCTCAATGGTTTTTCCTCCTTCGGTGCTGCATAATCACCTCTTGTGACAACACCCTCAGCTCCTCAAGAGCCTATCTTCCTTCTCAAATACCCTCCCGCCATAAGATAAAGACATTAGAGACCATGGGATTTGGAGAAGGTTACATCTTGCAATGCACGGCGATACAAACCAGGAATGCCCTGGAAGTTTGGGATCTCTCTAGCAGACACCAATAAATGAGCACAGCAGCATGGAGAGGCAGACTGGAACAAAGCTCAGCATATCGCTGAGCTGGTTTGGAAGGTTTCTGTTGCTCTGAGCTGTTGCAATGCAAGAAAGAAGGCAAAGGAGTTTTAAACAAAGTCAGAACAGGGACTGGAATCATTTGTGAGACTCCACGTGGGACTGGCGAGACTCATAACGCGTGTTTGGTGGGAATAAATGGCTGTGAATTACTTTTACAGTGATGCACACAGAGGGATTAGCGAGGCATTGAATAAAAGGTCAGTAAGAAGACGCTTGATGCAATATTTCTTGTCTGCGAATCTATTAACCAGCATTTTCCTCTCCACTGTTGTGTCGCCTCTCACATTCCCCCGTCCTCTTTCTCTCTTCCTTCTCACTCACTCGCTGTCCCTGGGTGGGATGAGTCATCGAAAAGAGAGAAAAAAAAGAAAGGAGAGGAAGGTGTGTTTGTATGTACTGTATGTGTGTGTGCATGTGTCGTGTCATTCCTCCTGAGGTGCTGTGCCCTTCACACTCCTTCTCAGCCTTATGCCAACCTTGCTGTTATGGTGCACGCTCCTACGGTATGCATGGCACACAAACATATACGCGGAACTTTATTCGAACGTTGAGGATGAAACACCTACATTTGTTCCTGGACAACAATAAAGTCACCCACAAGGGTTTTACAGTTGTTATTCTCAAAAGAAAAGGCACCACTCATCTTTTTCTAGCTTAAATTTGGACTGCATTTGATAGTAACTTACTTTAAAGGTAAAATTTATAGGTTCATTTGGTTCTTTCTGCTTGAAGTTTAATATATTTTTTAATGATCTTCACTAAAATATTTTAATGCCATTTAGACTTTTGTAGCAAATCTTTTTTATGCAACCCCTATTTTTATTATATTTGATATCCTTTATTGTCTACACCTTTCTTTGATAGCATATAGTCTCCAGTACCAGTATCTTGCAACAGACAAGATGGCAGAACATCTCTCATCAGTCTCTATGGTTACATGTGTGATTGAACTACCAGTATTTCAGAATAGATCTCTGAACACGTCCAACCTCGAAGCAGATGGGCTACAGCAGCAGAAGACCACACCGGGTGCCTCTCCTGTCAGCTAAGAACAGGAAACTGAGGCTACAATTCACACAGACTCACTGAAATTGGACAATATACAATTTGAAAAATGTTCCCTGATAATTCACCATGTCAGAAAGTTCAAATCATCTCCAACTGCTTTCTTGAACATGACAATGAGTTCACTGTACTCCAATGGCTTCCACAGGCAACAGATCTCAATCCAATAGAGCACCTTTGGGATGTGGCCGACTAATCTGCATCAAATGTGAGATGCCTTCATGTTAATATGGAACAGAATCTCTGAGAGTCTTTGCCACCAAGAATTAAAGCAGTTCTGAAGGCAACAAGGGGTCCAACTCAGTATAAGGTGAAGCTTGTAAATCAATGTTTACAAATGAATCCAGAGGCTTTAATTGTAAATGGAGTTTTGTCAGCCTATGAAATCTATCTGAGAAATACAGGTTTGGGCATGTGTAGAATAATCTTGTATTTGTAAAAATGAATGTCAGTTTACACCAAGAGACGAAAGACTAGAAGTGCTTTGTTGTTCAAAGCAGAAAAAAACTTCCTGTAAAGCTAAAAGTACAAATTTTGGGCTTGTTTTCACTCCTCAAACTGATTGGATGGTGACAAACCAATCACAGTTTTTATGTTTATTTTCTTTTACTATACAGCACTCTGGTCAGCCACGTTGTTGTTGTTTTTTTAAAAAGTGCTCTGTAAATAAAGATGGTATGGTACAAGTGTCCAGGCAGAGGGAAAGTTGGTCTTGTGGCCCAGCGCTCTTATTTTTTTCTGTGGAAGATCATTGTACCCATAAGTATAGACTACCTTAATTCATCGCACAGATGTCTTCATATTACTTGAACGGTAACTTTGTCAAGTGATGCTCTGGTTATAAAATCAGGATTTTATGATAGCAGAGCGACAATCTGGAAATGCTATTACACCATTGTATCATATTTAATACACGACCTTCTGAGACTTCTGCACCACTCATATTATTAAACGTTTCTCAAAATCCTGTTTTATCAAATTTGATACATGTCTTTTGCCCCAACATGGATTTATTCATGTTTTGCCATTTGAAACAGTCCATAAGGAGTTCTTTTCACAATGGTCATCTCCAATGGTTATCCATAAGATAAACAGATTTGGTTTTGTTTAGAGATTCAATAAAAATTTCAAATAACAAAATAATACTTTTTCTCTGTTTCAAATGTCAGTTTTTATAGATTAAAGCAATTATGAGTTGATACAGTCTTAATAGGCTGCTTTTCAGTCATGTGTGACTTTGTGAGACACAACTATGTGTGAATAAGAGCCCGTTGGAGGCTCTGTTACAGACTGGCGACCAGTCCAGGGTGTACCCCACATCAGCCTATAACAGCTGGGATAGACTGCAGCCTCTTCACACGACCCTGCACTGGAATAAGCGTGCATAGATTATGGATGGATGGATGGAGCCTCCTGAAACAGCATACATGTGAATTAAATACCTTTTTTGTTCAAATGGCATTTGCATACCAACAACAGAAAATGTTTTTTTTTTAGTCCACATATTTTTGATACATAGAAAAATCTTAGAAAAAGGAAGCCATCCCAGCAAACTGGTGGATGACATTTACTGCTAGCGGACAGCTAACGCAGATTGCCCTGTGGAGTTGTGGTTTGCACTGTTTTGCCTCACATTAAGAAGGTTCCTGGTTTGAATCTAGGCTTAGATTCCTCCTCCAGTCCAAAACATATGCATGCTATGTACAGTAACTGACCCAAGCAGCATGAGTGTACATGGTTGTACCCCCCTCCTGTCATCTGATATCTGCTGGGATCTGAACAGGATGAAGCGAATATATAACACAAATGGAT
This sequence comes from Leptatherina wallacei, assembly GCA_028567055.1. Lineage (NCBI taxonomy): Eukaryota > Metazoa > Chordata > Actinopteri > Atheriniformes > Atherinidae > Leptatherina > Leptatherina wallacei. The sequence goes on along the minus strand of JAOXYM010000024.1, from coordinate 5,535,762 downwards.
GGCAAACATTTGATTTAGCAGCTACTGCTAGCAGTGCTACAAGGGCTTCTTAATGCTCATTTTATGTATGTAAACAAAGACATCAATGTCAAACATCAAATGTAACAACCCACTAACTCCCTTATTCATGCTTTACATTGCAATGGTATTTACACACTCCATCTGAAGCGCAGTGCAAAGTTCAGAGTTTCAACATCAATATAGCAAACAAGGCAACGGTAGAGGAGCTCGTGATAATCTCCGAAAGAGGCATAAAACGGCGGTGCAGTAGAGAGCAGTGATCTGTGCAGCCTTTAAATACATCATGGCTTTTTCTTTGTCCCTTTCATGGGTTACATGTGAGCTAGACTGAGCAACACTGCCCCCACAATTTCTGGTGATACTGCTCCATTGGCTACGTTAGCGTACGCATCCACAAGCTCTCTGAAAATGTATTGAAATACGCACACAATGAATGCAGAGGATGGACAGAAGTCTCTGTATGCATATTAAATGTTGAGCACAACTAAGCCTTAAAGCTTATTGCTATAAGCAAAAAGCCACACGGAATCTGATGTGAACATCCTCATCGTATCACACAGTCACATATCAAATATTAATCAAATCCAGGACGATATACTGAAGTGGCACGAATCAGATCTGAACATTTGGAATATGGGATGGGATTTCTGTGTTTAAACAATCTTGAAAGAATTAAATCACATCACTGGGAATACAAGGGGATCTAAGCCACTGCAGCCTGGTTATTCAAATGTAAGCAAAAAAAAATCAAGACACATCAGGTGAGAAACATTTAGATCTATCTATTACATTTAGCAGCTGCAGCTCACAGTTGTTGTTTAGTATTCTAAGATGTCCTGATAGGTCCCATTTTTTGAATTCATTATCATTGTGAATTGCACAAAACTGCAAATGTGCAACAAATTAAACGATTTAAATTCTTTCTATGTCGAAAATATTTGTTAGAGTTTATAATATAATAAAATCATTGAACAAAAAATTTAATAAACATTAAAATTCCTTACCAATTTTTTTTTGTTTCAGCAGAGCTTCATTTCTGATAGCAGCCCGGGACTAAAACCTATCAAATCATGAAGTAAGAAACAAAAGTGGCATATTTAATCTACTTTATATCCTTTAAAGTAGCCACTTTCTTTTGCTTTGGAGAGAGTTGGACCGCAGCCGGATAGAAAAGCAGCCAACAAGTGCTCATCATATCTGGGAACTCCTTCAAGACAAAACCGTTCCAGGTGATAATTTCATGAAGCTGGCTGGGAGAAAAACCAAGTGTGTGCAAAGCTGTCATCAAAGCAAGAGGTGGCTACTTCAAAGTATCAAATATATCAAACATATTTTGTGTTTTTTTGTTTACTGTGACTCCATACGGAGCTGCATGGGGGTGTGGTGGTAGGCGCTGTCATTTCGCATCAAAACGGTTCCTGGTTTCAACATTTTTCTCAAGCAAAAGTATATCAGGCACCCTCTGTTTCGTGTACTCGACATTATTTACTTTTTCTTTCATTTAATTGTATTTTATCTGATAAACTGGCTCACATTCCAGGGAGGATAACATCATCAGGATAGAACACATTAACATACGATGGCCTACATACGTTATATATATGACACAGATGGGGCATTATATGAAGATGATTAACAGTGGATCAAATGGATATAGTTTGCAAAAAATTACAGCTAAATGTATATACAGTAAAGAGTCTTTATAAGGTCAATGTTATATTGATAAGTAAGGCTGGAAACTATGTCAGTTATGAAAGAGGTTTATATTACAGGTGAGTCAAATGGCACAAAGTATACTTATATAATGTATCATGAGCACAACAGAAGGTTGTGTATGACAGCTCCAAGCCTGAAACACTAGGCAGGTTTGTGCTGTCTGTGGATCAGACATGACAGAGAGGAAAAGGCAACAACTGCAGGGGCTCAGAGCATCATGGGAGGTCCAGCAGAAAACTGGACATATACACGTTTAAACTGCAGACCTACACATATCTGGGGGTGGTTCTAGACCAGAAGCTTTTATGGTCTTCCAACACAGACAGGGACAGTTGCCTTTTCTTCCTCAGGTGGCTCAGGTCCTTCGATGTCTGCAGTGACATGCAGCAGATGGTCTATCACACTGTTATTGCAAGTTTGCTTTTCGATGTTGTGGTCTGGAAGTGGCACTATGGACTAAGACAGCAGGCATCTGGTTAAAAAGGCCAGTTCTGTGCAGGTAGGGAGCTGGACCCTATTAGAACTGTGGAGCAGCAGATGAGGAGGAAACTGCAGGGCATTTTGGACAAGGATAAACACCAGCTCCATTACACCCTGACAAGACAGAGAAACAGCTGCAGTGAGATGCAGCAGGACTGAGAGGTTCAGGAGATCGGCCATGTACAACAGTGACTTCCAACATGGTTCTCTCACAACCTATAATGGCAAACTATTATTCTTATATCTCTTAAATCTTTATTGATATACTTATTTCATTCATTTTAATTACTTATCTTGCTGTAAATTTGTGCATATGTGTAAAATTGTGAGCTGCTGGACAACGCCTGTCTATCTAAGAAAAATGGATGTTTTTAAGCCTAATCTTAAAACTAAAGAGGGTATCTGCCTCTCATTCCACTTTTGGACTCTCTAGGAACCACAAGCAAAGCTGCAGTCTGAGAGCAAAGTGCTCTTTGGGGATAATGGAATTTTCAGTCCTGTCACTGAGGTGATGGATTAGTGATGAAATTTTCAAAATGACAAAGGTACACAAGATGGTGATGATATAACTATAACAATCCCCCGTGGATGATGTTTGGGCTAGATGTGTGAATAGCTTGAATAGTAAAAATGATCAGATAATATTTCCCTCACAAAATCACAAGACAGAATATTTTTTTCTCTATCTCACAGCAGGATATTTTTTGAATTATCGAGTGTGAAACTGACATGAATACATGGTGATAGAAGAGAAATTCAGTAGTTATTATTATTATTATCATTTCTAAAAAAGTAAAAGCTGATTTGCAGATTAAATACTGATTGGTTGATCCACTAGCTGGTTGTTTGAAGTTTGGTTTTTATTGGAATGATTTCTTCACATTTACATTTTTATTGTAAATGCAAAATTAATTTTAATTTGTTAAATTTGATTTCAAATAAAAAAATTATTATTTGGGGTTTTCAATTTTAAGAATAGATTTCAAAAGGGCAGTATATAACCAATTAAGTTAATTTACTAATTAAAAAATTGACCAAAAAGCCTTTTTTTTGGGTCAGTTTTGTCTCAATATCATGGGGTTGGTCATAAAAAAAAATCCAAAGTACCCTTTAACTGCTCCTTCTTGTTTAAATTATACATAGTCTACTGGACATCTCTGCATCTAATTTGGCTGCAGCAACAATACTGGAAAAAAGGACACATTTAATGTAGTTAATGTATATTTTGTGACAGAAAAAGAAGATTTTTGAGACAAAAGGTTTTAGGTTATCCTGACATCACAAATCACTCCTGGATTCTGACTGTCCAAGTGCAAGTGAATGCAGCATGTAGTGTTTTTTTATATGTTGTTCAACAGGATCTTCACCAACACCATGTTCTTGATCATAATGCAGCATTTATACAGCATCATCTCACCAATCCGCCTACATGGATAATATTTGTCTCTCCAAATTGCTTACACTTTATGAAGAGGATGTAAAAGTCATTAATCAAATCAAATTTTATTTATAAAGCACTTGTCATACAAAAGTAGCACAAAGTGCTTTCCACGACATAAACAATTTTTGAAAGTTAAAAACACAAGCCATCACACACTCAAGTTAAAACAAGTTAGGAAACACACACCCAATCATACTGTCTCTTCCTCTGTCCACCCACCCCCACTCTAAACAGACTGTCTCTAACACAAAACGTCTATAAAAATAACAACATAATCAGGTACAGATTGGCACAGATGAGCCAGGTGAGGAAACAATATCATCGGGATGCTTACGAGACCACCCCATCCATGAGGTTATCGCCACAGAAACTGCCCAGATCAGAGCAGACAGGGGCCCAGATGGCAGCCATGAGGCTGCAGTGCGGGTCCCCCAGCCACCCAGACAAGGACGATCACCATGGCAACGACCAGAGGTGGAAAAAGTACTGAAAAATTGTTATTAAGTAAAAGTATCTTTACTTTGCTGTAATTCTACTCAAGTAAAAGTACCCATCTAAAATGTAGCTGAGTAAAAGTAAAAAAGTACTTGTTTAAAATGTAGTTTGAGTAAAGTTACTTAGTTACTTGACATCATGAAGGTGCATTTTGCTTAATGGAGGATGGTTTTAACTAAACAATAAATATAACTATAAATAATAATAATAAACCACCAATAATTCTGAAAAATGCCATGATTCTGTGCAATGCCATGATGTATCTCCTCCTAGAATCTATTTTATGAAATATTAAGGCAAAAAGAGGGCCAACTAGTACTAGTGAGTTATATAGTTGATAAAGTTACAGTACGTGTACAAACAAGTTGTAAAAGTATTGTTTGTTTTAGTTCATCTTTGACTAATATGTTTAAAACATTTCATCACATTTTCAGCATTTTTCTTTCAGCGTTGCTATGGTTATGTGTTGTGGTGCTACAGCTGCCTCAACCACTGCCCAAACATGAGAAATATGGCACACATTAACCAAGAACCTGGAATTATGTTGGACTTACGCACCCTCATTTTTTTGCAAAGCCTGTTTATTTCATACAGCGTCAATGTTTCCTGTGCAGCTGTGGCAGTTGGAGGCGAATCAGTCCAAGTCCTCGGTGCAAGAATCTGATCTGACTGGACTGCTGCAGAGCTGTCCAAAGAGACGGACAGAAAAGGACAGAGAAAGAGATGGCTGCTTCGGCTCTCTCAGACAACCTAAGTGGTCGGTTTGCATTTGCAGAGACGGGTCAGATTCTGTATGCTCTTGCCAAATGTGCAGTGGTGTCACAGCACAGCCCAGCACAAGAAATATAAGCCAAGCTCATCATCCAAAAATAAATAAACAGTAAACCTTCCTTAACGACGACCCAAACGCTCATTGTGCATGTTAACCACCGCAGACGCCAGCTGATATGCACACAAGCGAGCTTTGGAAAGCTTTCATTGAGTATGCATATGCATACATGGATACACATGCCAAACACACACGAACACATGCAGAGCAACAAGCAGCGTGCAGCCCTTCAGAGTGCTGTACTGTCGTTTTCATAAATACTCTTAAAAGGTGCAGCCAAAACCACGGCAGGGTGCGATTGCCTCTCGGCTAGAAACGTACAAAAAAAAAAGAAAGAAGCCCTTTTCTCTTTCAAGAGACCGTAGAAGAGGATGACCCACTTAATCGAACAATTTCAAGCGGCTGCATGGGTGTGTGGCGTGTATGTGTGTGTGTGTGTATAAAGGCCTCTTGGTGCCCAGAGACAGACAATAAACAAAACCAACGAGCTTATGGTTTTGCACGGACATGGCATGATGACTGTCTTCCAAGTGTGTGTGTGTGCGTGTGTGAGTGTGTGTGTGTGTGTGTGTGTGTATGTATGTGTGTGTGTGTGTGTGTGTGTGTGTGTGTGTGTGTGTGTGTGTGTGTGTGTGTGTGTTCTGCAGAAAAAAATGTGTCATGTGCTCTATGTCTATGAGTCACAGCTTTTATACCTCCATCCACCATACAGGTAAGTGTCATGACAAATGGTGGAAACCCAGTTGAGACCATATCCAGATGTTTTCTTGTCTGGTTGTGGTTGAATCATTGTATGTGTGTGTTTTTGCGTGTGTGTTTGTGACATTTTCTTTGCTACAGCAGTAATGAGGCTTTCCATCTGCTGTTTGGAGCCAGAGAAAGTGGAGTGGAGTTGAGGGTGGGGGTTGTGTATGCTGTGTATGGAGGGTCAATCCAGGTTTAACCTTTCAAATTGGGCAGACACTGACTATACCAATCTTTTAATATTTGTTTGCTTTTTCTTCCTTTTTCTCCTTTTATATAATATTTACTTCATTTTCATTATTGATGAAAATCAGCTTGGCATGAAGAGGACATCCCTTGATTCCCTCCCTCAGCTAAAAAGTTCGTCTTTCATCTCCTTTTCTAAAGCCATGAAGCAGCAGTGCAAGTCTAATGGAGATGTACCATCCCGACTGACCAACAGCAAAAGAAGTCGACAGATAAACACAAAACTTTTACGAGTGGTGTTATTTCCCTCCAGCAATGCAGCCCAAAAATGACTCCAAGGGACATTAAGAGGTCGTTCGAAGGAAATATGAACTCTTCTGGTTGTTACTGCAACTGCATGTGAAATTTTGAAATGGCCTTCATTAGTGTGATGACAGTGTAGCTCAACCCATAAAGCAAAAATAATTTGGCCATAATTTAGCCATATCCGCCTTTGAGTCCACACAGGTTCTGGCCCGGATCCACACAACAGATCCGACCATTGTCTTATGGCAGCAGGCCAACACTGGTATGGATCTGTTCTTCCAGCCCAGAACAGGACTGGCCCTGGGCCAGATGTGGAAGTGATGATTTGTCCCCAGCCAGGCCCAGATCTGGTGCTCTAGCATTTCAATCCTACCCACAGAGACCTGAAAGCACAATCTGTATATGGGGTTGAGGACACGCCCATATATCCATGCAACCCTCAACTCCATGTTTAAGTACTTTTGAACCTCCATGTTGTTGTGAGACTTTCATGTTGTTTAATAAATAAATAAATAACTTTTATTTTAAATATTTTCATGCATGTTCATAGAAATTGTATGTAATGAATTATTTAAACTATTCTAAGTTGTTAATTGTTTTTATACAATACATTCATTAATTCACACAGTCAAAGCATCCCTGCATGAATATATAAGGAAACATACTCCGATGGAAAAATGTACACTGTTGAAGTACCCTTCAAATTCACTTGCAGTTTGATTTTCTAAACCCATGACATTGTTTGAGACTGTACCTACTGTATGTGGATTAATGACCTTTAAACCAACTAAGTATATTCTGATAGCACAAAATAGTGAATTGCATCCAGTATCGTTTTCTGATGGGGTAGCAAAGATCAACAGATATAACTATAAATCCAGCCTGCAGTACGATGTTTCCACATGGTTGCTCGTGTCAACAGAACACCGGCCCCGGTCTGCTTTGACTCTTCTGACGATACATGTTCCCGCCCACTGAAGCCTACACTCGGCACAGGTTTGTGCTGCAGCCATAAAACAGTCGGGACTGTCAAGGTGCATGTGCCGGTCTGGAAGTGGATCTTGTTCAGAGTCAGCTGCTGTCTGGGAAGGAAGTTAATCAAGTCCTAAATATGATGGGTTTCTTAAACCATGATGAAGAAGTTGGGATTTTCTAACCCTAACCTTATTAAGCCTAGCCAGGAAGTGACAAGGTGTCCTCTTATGTTGTGTTGACATGACACCAACACAACCAGCAAAATGACATCCATTAGGACCACAGTGATAGAAAAATTAATTTGAACTCAAAACATCATATTTTTCTTTCTCTAACCAGGACACTTTATTACATAAGGAAGTGATGAAAATGTTTTGGTAAAGTGTTGTCACGTTAATGACTTAGAAGTGAAAAAAACATAGATAAGTTCAAGTAATTTTATTTCCCCCGAAGGGAAACTTTGTTTACAGGCAGGTTCTCAAGATACTAGATCAAACGAAAAAAATCCTCGCATGCAACAAACACGATGGTCCGATAAAATCACCAATGAAAACCACTAATGAAATGAAAAACACTAAAATGAAATAAAAAACAAAGAACACATACCCAATATGATCCTTCAACAATAAAAAAACATCCAAAATAAAAACACTACAAAAGAATAAAAACACTATAAAAAATAGGATCATTAAAAGAAATAAGATCACCTGCAGCTATTTAAAAATGCTATTGCACGGGAGAGAAAGAAGTTTATTAGCCCAATTTGTGACCTTTTAAGATTCTCCTCCGTCTCCCTGAAGTTCTTTTCTATTCAAACTAGTTTACTTTTCTAGCTAGCCTACAAGCAGCTCTCACTTGTTATTTACCTGGTAATTTAAAGCTCATCTGGGCCTGAGTGTGTTGACACTATAGGACTGTTGGGTGACTCAATTTATAATAAGTCTGTTCATGTAAACTAATTCATTCATGTTTCATAAAAAAGAATCTTCGGTTCAATTCCCCATGGGCAATTGGACCACAATGGTCACTGAGTGACGATGGAGAGGAAAAACTTTCTTCTAGCAGGAAGGAAAACCTCCAGTAGAACCAGATGTCATATATTAATACATGGAGAATATATGAATATATATGAATATATGAGACATCCCAAAGAAGCCTCAGCCTATAGCATCTATAGCATCCTATAGCGCCTAAGGGTCACCCAAGCCAAAGAAAGCAAATTGTTACTGAAAAGCAACCCATCAAGACTACATGTGATCACTTTAAGCATTTCCAGACTGTTGCTTTGCTTTGATAAAATCCTGAATGTCTTGTAAATTCGATCTTCTGCATCTCACACACTTCATTCAATAACTTGATTACCCTCCCGTCAATGCATATTAAGACAAGGACGGTCAATTTCTAACAGTAGCTTAAGTAACTGTCTGACATTGGGTTTGGTGACTTACATTTCCTAACTAGATAACCAATTGAGGAAATAGTTACCTGAAAACTCTTAAGTATCTGATTTTAGCCTTCTCCGGCCTCATTTCCATCAATTATTTCAATGTTCAGCTGCTTAGAAGAGCCCATGGCATGTTTTGTTGGGACAAGGTTTTAAGACTCGGTAATTTTAAGAATTTGCATCACTTAACTATTCCTTATGAAGTCAGAGTGCTGAAAACTAATTAAGGTCTGAGATCTTAAACTGTGAACTGAAATTTCTTTGGGCTGCTACCTCTGCAGGGTGCTCCCTTCCTTTTTCATCCAGATATTGTACAAAACAATTTAAATAAACGTATCTTGCTTAACATGAGAAAAAAAAATTCTTAGACTTTATCTTTTTTTCTGAGATTTCTGAGACCAGGAGGCCCAAACTTTTTTCATCCCGCTGTCGCTGGCTAATTTAAAAAATCTACACATGCTCAGGCTTACAGAGAGCAGTCTATACCACAGAGGGGGCAAATCCCACAGATCAGATAGCACTGTATACTCATCCAGAGACACATGCTGAATGGAACACTAATGGGATTCAATTTTCTTGGTCCTCCAGAGTCCTGACACAAGCTGCTCGGCCTAACACAAATATCACTCACAAAGCACACAAGACAGAGAGCCATTCACTAGAGAGAACAATGAATCCAGACACTCTGAACGCCATGTTTTCCTACATGATGTATAATTTCATAAGGACACAAAACCAAGCACTGACCAGCTGAAAGCAATGCAGCTTGTACCAGATTTTCCACAAACATTAAATAAACTGCTGACTCATTCCATCCCGCAGGAGCCTTTCATGGTGATAATTGGTAATTAAGGAAAGTACAATTAAAAAATCCTTTGTGATTGCTGCACACATAAGGTCATCTGATCTGTTATCATGAACTGTGGCTCTCCACAGATGTGCATTCCAAAAAAAAGCGAAACTACCATTTAACCACAAAAAGTAAGAAAGGGCAACTTGTTGATGGGAAACACAGGAACTCCTGTCTCTTGTGGTTTAATCCACTGAGATGACCCTCTGATTATGATGCTTTCTGAATTTGAAGAAGAGAGTCTTAGTCTTAGAGAGTTCACACTGCAGCTCAATTCTGATGGTTTTTTTGATCTGACCCAGGCCACTTCCATATGTGGTCTTAGATGGGATACGTATCCGATCTGTGTGGAAGCGACCTCATTCTGAACGGTCATGCCACATTTAATCTGACTTTGACGTCACAGAAGTGAGACAAACATCACAATTCTGCACCAGTGGAAGGGGAACACGGCAATATAAACATGGTCAGAGCAAGCTATGCTTAAAATAAACCTTCAAATGTATCTATTGTGTTGTTATCTTTTTTTTTTATTGTAAATGAAAACATGACAAAACAACACATATATGAACGAATAAAGAAAAGTAATGCAATGAAGTGAGGGATGGGGGTGTATTTACAATTACTTAATGAGTTAAGTGCGAGTCAGGTCGGGTCCAGGTTAGATAATCCTAATCATCCTCGTTGAGTTAGCGCAGGTGCAGGTTGGTAAAATTGGACCCGCTGCAGTGACTGTACTTTGTAAGTAGCAGCCACTACTCCACAAAAGGCCATTTTTAACATTTGTGCTCTCTTTTTACTTAATCTTCTTCTTTCATTCATCAATTGGGCATCATTTTATCAGTTCTAACTGAGCAAGTACTTCCAAATTGATGAACACACAATGTGAAGCACCCATATTATATTTACATCCGTAAAGACTCTCAGAGGGTGACGTCATGTTATCCTCTTAGCATGCATGTCATTTCAGTGCCACATATCATTCACACTTCAGCGTGATAAAGGTTGCATTGAAATGATAATGTGAATGACCATGCAAAAAATTGGATGTGAGCAATAAGACCTGCAGTGTGAACCTGGCCTTAGTGTTTCATTAGACTTAGCAAATTTGGGCTTGAGTTTCAGACTTTGCATTTTGGTTTGAACCAACATGACCTAGTTGTACAAAGTCTTCATACTAAACTGAGTTAGAGGTGATCTTGGTCCAGATATAATAGAGGAATAGAACGGATTGATATTGTAACTTAATTACTCTTGAACTGGTTTAAAACTTTCCATGTGAATAGTATGACTTTGAAAATCTGCAATATCATACAAAAGTGAGTCATGGCATAGAGGCACGATGAAGCTGAAACCATGGCTTAACTGTATGTGGGAAGGTAATAACTCTGACCCACCAAAATAATTATTTTCACCAGCAATAATTCGAGTCAAGTCTACTTTATTTGTGTAACACATTCAAAAAACAACCTAGGTTGAGCAAAGTGCTTCACAGAATAATACAATAAAAAGCAATTGATAAAAGCTAATAAAGACAGTAGTAAAATCTGCAGAGAAGATAAAATGTGCTCAGCTCAAAGGCCAAGAAAAACAGATAGGTCTTTAGTAATGATTTCAATTGCTCAATGGTAGGAGCAGATTTGGTGTACAGTGGGAGCAGTCATCACAAAAGCTTGATCACCTTTTGGTTTTTGCTTAGTTCTGGGCACATCTAGAAGAAACTGGTTGACCACAGATTTCTGACTGAGGTATGAGGATGTAAGAGCTCAACTAACTAAGGCAGAGCCTGGCCATTAAGACATTTAAAAGTAAACAACAGTACTTTAAAGACACATTATGGCCTCTTTTTTGTTTTTAAGCTCAGAAGTGAACAGCAACATTCTGAACTACTCGCATTTGCATCAATCAAGATGATAAATTATGAGTGCATGGCTCACCCTCGACAAATCTTGAGAGGATGACCTTTGCTAAAGTTTTCAATGGCAAGAAATTTTACCTGAACCCAGTGGACATTTTTTTTTTGTCAAATTTAAAAGCTATTTCAAAATAGACACCGTGATTAATAAAAGAGGAGTAAATTACTTCTTCAAGATGTCCAAAGCTTACAGCCCCATGCTTAATACAGACACACGTCCTTTACATGCATAATTTGTAAAATTCCCATGCCAATGCGCACTGTGATAGAGCAAATGTATTAGTACTACTGGAAACTGCAGGGGCAGCTGAGCAGTATAGCTGACATGCCATCTGTGAAAGAAACAAAGAAGAAGCCACAATGTAATGGCCGCACAGATTGCCACCTTCGCATTTCCTCCTTTTATGTCTCCTTCTGAGATATAAGAATTAAAAAAGAGAGTCATGCGCATTGACGAGTCAGCCAGAGGGATATCCTTGTGGCCTAGTTGCCAGGGCACATGATCAATCGGAGGCATAGTGACAGGACCCCAACTTTCACATCTCTCCCCCTCTTTCCACAGGTACGTCCTCATGCTCTGCACAGGCTGCCGCCCATTAGGATTCCATGGACCCACCTCTAGTGCTACATGGATCCTGCTCCCAGAATGTGGCAGGGACGAAGGAGGGCCTGGGCGGGGTTTGAACCCCTCCTGGGGCAGAGTCATGCACGGTCACCAATCAGCCAAAGCGATATCCCTGTGGCCAAGTAGCCAGGGTGCATGATCATTCAGAGGCATAAGCCCCTTTCAGACATGCTCTGAAAAACGGTAATGTTGTGGACTTTGTCTTTTATACCGGTTGCATTCAGACAAACGTTCCGCTTTTTTACCTCGGAGCTGTAGCGGACATTTACCGGCTAGTCCCCATGTTATAAGAGCGGAAATGTTGCGGCACGTCGTTTTACTTGAACGCAAAGAAAATGTTCCGGACAAGTCGCAACACAAAGACGTCCTACCACGTCTCGACAACCGACTTATCCGGAACATTTCCCCATGTGTCAACGTAGCCGACGCAACGTTAAAAGTCCACGAGGAAGCGATACGTTTGAAAAGACAACTCCGGTTAAAGAGCGGATGGACTTTACTGAACATATTCCACAATGCAAGTCTGAAAGCGGCTATAGTGACAGGACCATCACTGTCACACACTGAAAGTAAACAAAGAAGTAATACTTCAGGCAGTCTCTTGCTTTCTGTTTATACATTGGTGTTCAAATCCAATGTATTTTTCTCAGATTTTCTCAAGGATCTGTCCAGTGAATGTGCCCTTATTTTAAGTTAGTTTAAAGAAGTTTAAGCTAAAATGAGTTTTATCATCATTAACAATAGCAATTGTTGAAGTCAGCAATTCTTTCTTGGATTCAAGGGCAAGTATGTCATCTGTAAAACAATTAAAGGAAATGTTATGTTCTTTTAATATTAATTTGAGGGACAGTAGATAAAAAAAAAAAAACTATTGGGCCCCATAGAGAACCTTGGGGGACACCACAGGTGAATGGAGCCATTTCGAAAGAAAACATGCCCAGATGGACTGAGAAAGTTTTGTTTGATAAATAGTACTGAAACCACCTCAGGGTAGCATCTTCGATCATAACATAGTTTTCCATCTGTGACAAGAGGATTTAATAATTATGAGTCCCCTGAATCTACAACATGTTGAGACCAATTACTGTAAAATATATGGACAGACCCGTCCATCACGTGACCCCTTAGGTTTCTGAAGAGCTGAATTGAGGCTTCCCACCATCGCCATCTTGGCAGCATCACAAGTCTCGTCACTCCTGGAAAATACAAAAATGGGAACAAGGTGGCACTGAGAGGGGGTCTGTGAGAGTGGGGAGGGATGATTGACACCCATCAAACTCCGAGCTGCCTGTAAGAGCTAACCAGCTAAGGCGCGCTGCTAGGCGGCTAAAAACTGCAGTTGTGCTGCCCTTTGCCTCCTTGCTGTCGGATATCTGACACCTGTCAATCAAAGGACACACTCCCTACTTATGAAAAATGTCTAGATTAAATAGCATCTAAACAGGAGTGCAGGATATCTAATGCTTTAAATACATTCAGCACATGCTACTGCTCATGGGCTATTTACGGACTGAGAAAATCCTCTGAAATAATAGATATTATGAAATAATATTATCAGTACCATGCCGAGCATTTTTTCTTTGACTGTATGAAAGCTTAAATGAGAACAAAATTATTTTGGCTCCTCCAGTGTAGATGTTGACCAAGACATGGTTACAGTTATTATTACAGTAGCACTTAGGATATCCTCACAGTTAGTTAAACCTCTTCACACCTGCTGCACAAGCAGGGAAAGTGATGAGTGAAGAAAGGGTGAACAAATGTCCCTCTGCTGTCACAAGTTAGTTGTAAAAGGTTTGCACTCTCTTAACAGTACAAAAGTCACATTTCCAGTAGGTCAGGGATAGATGGGAGCTAAACTGAAATAGATTTTTCCAAGTGTCAGTTTAATAATGTGTTCATATTATTTTTATAGAGTTGACAAAGAAAATGAATCCAGATTTTATTGTTTGAGATTTCAGATAGTGATTGTGTTGCTGCTGAAAACTTGTTTCTTTGTAGAAAATAGTTTCAACTGGACACTGATGAAGAACCAGATCAACAAGCAGCATTAATAATGACATTAGTTTCTATATGATCATTCAGCACCTGGACTCCTCTCCTGTGAAGCCGGGCTGTTGTAATTGCTGCAGTTTGTGGTTTAGCTGAAATACACAAGGTATGGAAGGCTGGAAGGTGTCCCTCCTGTTTAGCCCGGAGGACACCGTGTCCATGATTAACTACAAGAACGTCACATTTGGGCTCGTCTGACTGTTGAAGACTTTCCCGCTTTTTAGGTGCGTTTTGGCCCACCGGACAAGACTGTGCTTCTGGACCATGTTCGAATATGGCTTCCGCTTTGCATGAATCATGATAGAGCTTTAGTTGGCATCTGCAGATGGTATAGAGGATTTTGTTCGCCAACAGTAGTTTCTGGAAGTATTCCTGGGCCCATTTAGTGATGTCAGAGACACAATCGTGCTGATGAGCTATGCAATGTCATCTGAGTACCCAAAGACCATGAGCATCCAATAAAGGTCTTTGGCCTTGTCCCTAACGCACAGAGATGTCTCCGGTTTCTCTGAATGCTTTGATGAAGCCATGCACCGTAGATGCTGAGAGTTGCAAAGCCTTTGCAATTTGACATTGAGGAATACTGTTTTGGAAGTATTCCACAATCTTTTTATGCACTCTTTCACAGATTGGAACGAGCCCATCTTTACTTTGGAGAGACTCTTGTTCTGGAAAATCCCTTTTATAGCTTATCATGTTACAGACCTGATATCAATTAACTTAAAAACTAATTAGATGTTCTCCCAGTTGAATCTTTTTTAACTTTATTATTTTTTCAGCCATTTGTTGCCCCCTCCTCTGCCAACTATTTTGAGACCTGTAGCAGAATCAGATTGGACATGAGCTCATTTTGTGCATAAAATAGTCAAATTTCTCAGTTTAAACATTTGTTATGTTGTGTATGTGAATGGCCCTGCGACAGACTGGAGACCTGTCCAGGGTGTACCCTGCCTCTCGCCTGATACTTGCTGGGATAGGCTCCAGCCCACCCGCGACCCTGCATGGATTAAGCGGTACAGAAAATGGATGGATGGATGGATGGTGTATGTGAATAAATCTTGGCTCATGGGATTTGACAGTCTTTCAGTTTTTATATTTGTTCTAATCTAAAGAATCTTTTCTGGAATTTGGGTTGTAGGTTATGGCAAAATCATGAAGGTGTTTTCCTTTGTTTCTGTGTTTTAGAAGAGTATTCACATATTTAATCTGTACAAGCTGCTTATGTTTGCTTGCTTTCTTAGATTTTTTTATGAACAATATTTCCTCTTTAAATAGAGCGAGGACAGCATGCGTTTCCTTCAAAATGCCATAATAATGTTGGACTCGCGAGCGTTAAGTGTGTCCGCACTGAGACAGGCCTGACCCTGGCGGCGGTGCTGAGGGATGTACATCACTGTGACCTTTCTGAGCGCTGCTCCAGCCTGCTGCCTTTGTTCGCCTAATGTGTCCCACACAAAGCGACTTTTGACCGAGACCAGAGAAAGAAGCAGGGCAGAGATGGAGAGATAGCGACAGAAGGGAAGGGATGAATGGACAAAGGGATAGGCGTCGGCTGGAGGTCTGCGCTAATAGCCCCTGCGTGTTTTCTAATTAGAAGCGGTGTCAAGAGATGCAGTGGAGGAAATGGGGGTGGTCAGACGACAGGCCAAGAGAAAACAGGCCAGACAGAATAAAGCCAGTGTAGGGGAGAAGAAGAAAGAGAATACAGAAAAAGATTAGGGGCCAATTAAAAGAGAAGAGGAGAGTTCTAAAGAAAACCATGAAAAGGAGCTCCCATCATCTGATCAGTTATTGATCTTGTGCCATTGAGCCATGTGTATCAATATGAGTGTAAAAGTGGGCCTCTGCAGTTTAGTAAGGGACCTCTCATACCATTAAGCCTCCAGGCAGCACTTTCTGGAGGGGAACCCAACAACCACATGGACAATGATGATAAGCAAAGCACCTGTTTTCATCTGGCACTCAGGTTTATCATGCTTACTTTGAAATTTAAGTCAAATTATTTAGCAATGCTGAAATGTACTTGCTTGATGATAAAATACCCATATTTAAGATATTTGTTCAAAATGCAGGAGATTTTGTGCACCATTCATTCTTTAAGTTGGTTTTTATGATAAAAGCTGCTGCTCAAAAAGACCCCCCCCTCATCTGTCCTGTGTTCTTACTTCACATATTTCTTTCTATGTGAAGCAGCAGTAATATGGCAAAACAGAATTCCAAAAGGTTGATATGAAGGCCACAAAAGGAAAAGACTTCAAGGAAATTGTTAGTTTGCCAATGAGAATGCACAGAATCACATCGACACTCAAGTTAATGTTAGGAACACACAAACACATTGTTTAACAACAGTTTTCCCTCTTTTTCCACACTTTAAAACAATATAAAAGAAAACAAAAAATATCCAGAAAAGGTTTCACCATGAAAATGCACCGACACAGCTGGAGCTTAGTACCACGGTGTGTATGCATTAATGTGTAGGTGAACCGGAACAACTGAAGCAATGACCTCGACGTTAAAATTCTCACCTGGTTCTCAAAGTTTTCCCACCAACATCGAGTTCAGCCTGGTGTGTTATTTTATTTGATTCTATGTGATTATGTGTGATTACCGTCTCCATTCCGGAAATTGGTCAGTAAGAAACTGTATACTGTGTGTATTCAAACTTTGCACACAAAGCACAGACATGGATTATTTCTTTGTTGTAACAATGCTTTTTGGGAATGAATCTAACACAGTGGGAATTAGGGCTGGGCGATGTGGCCTCAAATCTATATTACGGTGTAATCTGAAGCATGTGTGGTAATCATACTGTATGTATAAAAATATATTCTTTTCTTCATACATATTTAAAAATGACTGATTCTGAACATCCTCACATACCAGATACATCACAGCAGAAAAAAAACTTTAAAAAAGTATAAAATGACATTTTTTGAACATTAAGTGTGCAAGACCTTATTAAAAAAAAGAAAAAAGATCTTTCAAGTAATTTTAAACTGATTTTATGAAATTTTTATTTTACCTGCAGTTAAAATCTGTGGGGATAAATCTTTGTGGTATTTTGTAAACATTAAATGCCAAGCAGTTTCTAAATATGCAACTAAAATGAAGCCTTGCTGCTCACTGACAAATTCATGAATTTTCATTTTAACAAAATCAACCAAAGGAGTTTAGAGGAACATCTAGTCCTATTATCATGAGGTTAAAACAAATATTTAAAAGTTACAGTCAAAGCAGATCAGTCACTTTTCCTCGTGTCTGAGCACTAACATTTACATGAGAACACGTATTTGCTAAGGTGAGACATTAAACCACAGGGGACCGGAGACTTTATGTTTCAGAGTAAAATGCGATCCAAAGTCGACACACAGTTTTTTATTGTTGAAATCAGCTTCCCTTTTCATCAACTGACTTCCTGCTCAAACAATCCGCTCAGCTCTAGATTGACGAGCTTTCCAAAGAAGCAGCATAAATAGAACAGCTGCATCTTTTAGAGGGTAGGCCGGTATAGTCAAATTCTTATCGTTTCTATCATATACCGTTTGTACTGCCCACCCCTAGTTGGAATGACTGTTTATTTCCCCAAGTAAATGGTGCCCCATTTTAAAGGAAAATACATTTATGGGATGAGCAGCAGAGTGGAATATGTGGGATGTGCCAGTAAAAAACTTGCCCAATCTTCTCTGCCAAAACTAAACAGCTTAATCTGCTATTCTTGTTTGGTGTCATTTATTGGATTAGATGATTAAAGTTTGAAGAAACAAGATGTATTGGCAATCTAGCAATTTATTAATTCAACAAACAGAGAGTATCATGTGGAAGAACCATTGACAGCCACAACAGCCAGGCACCTCCTCTCATCTTCAACCTGCGTTTGTTGCAAGTCAGCCAATGGTTGTGTTGGTCACTCTGGCACAAACAGCACCCCCAAGCTGACCCTCAATTGTTCAGAGGGGTTAAGTTCATGACTGCAGGCATGCCATTCCATCCTCTCCACTCCCAAATTCTGGAGGTAGTGTCTGATAAACCTGCTCTGTGAGGGTGAGTGTTATCATCTTGGATAGCAGAGTTCATTCCCAGACCGCGAAGACGTGGGATTTCTTTTTGGTTGCAGAACCTCATCTCCATATCGCTCTGCATTGATATTGTCAATGAGACAAGATGCCAAAAAAAAACACCATCACACCGCCTCAAAAGCTGTTTCCGTACTGGTAAAGCAATCGGTATGGCGTCCCCCCATCTTCTTCATTAAGATCAGTCAAACGTGGCATGTAAGGCGCACATATCAACTGACTGCTGTGGCAGCATCCGTGCTCGCAGGTGCTGCTAATCAGGAGCCAATCAGGACTAATTGTCAGCACCTGGAGAACCAAAAGCTCAAAAAAAAGATTAAATAACACAATAAGCTGTTTGACAGAAAAGATTAGACAAGCTTTTCCAGAAGCACAGCCGCCACATTCAACTTTGCTGCTCATCCCACAAACACATTTTCTTTATAAATGGGGCACCATTTAAAAGAGAAATAAACAGACTTTGCAACCGTAAAACATTTATTGCCAAGAGACTTTGTTATAACAAAGAAATAATCCACCAAACACACATTTCTTTACTTTTTGTGCTTTATTAACATTTAGAAATTCCTGTTTGCAAGGTTAGCACCGTTGTCTTGGCTTGGTCTGCTATTGCCTGTGTAAGCAAAGGAGAGTTTGGTGCATATTCTGGTTTTCAACCAAAGAGATAAAAGTGAACAAACTAGCATCACAAGCTAAAAAACCCAGATTACTATTCCACACAGATTAGTCAACGCAATTTAAAATCTTTACACTGAATGCCATTTTTCAAAAAGTCGGGCTTGGTTTTCTACAACTCAGTTTACATTTGGCCAATATGTACAATAACTTAATATTTTGTAGTTACTGAACTACCAGTGTTAGTGTGTACTGGGGCTGAGCCTCTGGGGGGTGGGGTACCTGGATGGCTTCTCCCAGTTTAAAATGAACTCAGATAGGTGTTGACAGCCCGTGGGTTAACTGTACCAGACTGCATGCAGTCTGTGGGTGCACCTGTTGGGAACGACTATTACAGCGACAGCTGAAAGATATAACACTTTAAATAAAGCACATGTAATAATAACATCTATTTGTCCCACAAGGCGAAATTCTAACTGTTACAGCAGCAAAAAGATAGGGAATAAAATACAGTGATGAAAAACAGCAATTAGGAAATAACAGTATTTCAAAAAACAAGAGCATTAAAAAAACAACCAAAGACACACACACACACACACACACATATATATA
>JAOXYM010000024.1:5465842-5478766 GCA_028567055.1 Leptatherina wallacei | reverse complement strand
TCATAAATCCAGGTGGCTGCCAGCAAGCGGCGCATTCATATGTGAAAAGTCCAAAATGTACCACAAAAGTATTTTTCTTGTTTGACATTTGGACCACTGAATAACTTTCTGGTGGCAACAAAAGAATGAACACGATCAAAGAGCTTGTTTGGCAACGCGTAATTTCACACATCAGCCGAGCCGAAGCATTAACAGGAAACATCAACGCAGTCCTGTCTTATAATAGTATTATAGGATACTGCCAGTGGTGTCAGCAAACCACTTTTCTTCCAAAGCTAAATACTCAGCAATGATCTTTTATCACTGTGGGTGCCCTGCTGTGTGTGTAACACACTTTCATCATGGAGTATAGTCGAACTGTATTCCCTGTTGAGCAAAACAAACCTCTGCCTCAGGGACTTCTCATGTCTAAACATAGGCCTCAGAGGATAAACTGCAGAAGTACTGCTTTACTTCGGTCTTGTTTTACTGCAAACCTTAAGAACCAGTCAGTTTGTCTGGCCACTCTAGTAAAATATGTGGCATCTGAATATAAATACAAGCCATTTTCAACTTGTCTTTTTTTTTTTTTTTGGTTTTGCTTTCTGTTTGTGTAAACACTTATAAGTGGGTTGCAGTTCTTTCAGTCTTTAAAGGGGAAAACCCTGGAGTGCAAAGGCAGAAATTAATCAAAAATTTTTTCTGCAAGCATCAACGGTGGTTTGCTGAAAAAAAATAAGCAGAGCCGAGCACAAAACCCCAGAATCCCAAACCCCGTTCTGGCTTGACACACAAAAGATCAGTACCAACAGGAACAGACTGAGTGAAGGTGGAAAAGAGCTGATAGTTACAGTAGATGTAACTTTTGCATATTATCCAGCAGTAAACCATGCAAAACTCAAACATTGAAAGTTGGAAATGCTAAAATGTGGAACAATGGGTTCAATTTCTTGTTGTCTTTCATGTAATCATAACTTTTTGTCAGCCCAGTTCTCCTTGGATTTATGAACACTGTTTATTTTTCCTACATACATCTGTAGTCATCTGTGCCCACCATCTATGCCAACTGTGCCAATTTATGCATGCTGGCTTCCCAGTTTGAGAACACCTTTAATAAATAAACTCTTCAAGCAGTGGCATTCAAGTCAGACTGTTTTTTTCTCCACTAGCTTCCCCCTGGTCTTACTTCCAACTCGTCATATAACTCCACTTTGTCAGGAGCCTTGCAGCCAGATTGTAAGGCACTTATTACCCCTATGTCATCTTTTCCTGCCAGTCTCATCCAAACCCTTAACATGTCATTTCTGTGCATGAGTTGAAACTTTGTTAGAACAGGAGATGGGAGTGAAACAGAATTGTGTCATATGGTATTCACATAGGGTCCAAACTGCAATCTGCAATGCGTAAGTGCAGGAGAAAGCAGATTCATGCTTTAAAAAAATAAATAAAAAATCCCGGTATTTATTCCACTTTTGCCCATCTTGTCTTGTAATGTAGTTTTTCTTGCAGGTGTTGTTCCAGACATCAAATATTGCTGCAGTTGGTGCTTCGTGGCTCTGACACCTTTAACAAATAGCAGTGTTTTGACATGCTGGGAAAGACAGGCTGTGTTTTCTGTCTGTTACAGGTTATAGTTGTTATCTCACTGGGACTTTGTCCCAGCACTGAAGTGATCACTGAATTGTATTAGATATCTTACTTGCCAGTTTACCAGGGCTAGTCTGGTGTAAAAATCCTGAAAACCAATAATATTGGTGCCTTTTTTAAATTATTTATCCTTTTTTACCCAAGAAAGGAAAAGTTATTGGATTTACAGAGCACTGGGAAAATTTTTGTTCAGCTCATAAAACAATCTGGTGCTTGTTTTGCACAGAGGCAGGTCCACTGTTAGTTTAGGTTATGTACAAACGGACATGGGTACTTTACTAACTTGAGTTTTCCGTTCCTATGTTCCCTCAAAACTCCCACATTGACAGACCTGGTTGAAACACTGTCAGAATCATGTAAAACTATAACATGGCAGTCTAGTACAGGCTTTTGAAGCCAAATTGGCCAATCAGATAGTTGACAAAAACATTTCTGCTTCTGGAAAATGGTGCATATAGTGACACAAGCCACACAGATGGCAACTGGTTTTCTGACTCTACAAGTCAAAAGCATCTATAACTCTGTTGACACCAAGCGGCAACCTCCGGCGGAGAAATGTGAAGCCTATGCTGAAGTGCCAAAAATTGCAGTTCACCCCTCATCCACTAGGGGCTGGCTTCAAAAGGGAGCAAATCCCCATAGACTCCCATGTTAAAAAGGCCAACTTCACAGCAGAAATAAACATGTTTAAAGCCTGATACAAAAAAAGCATTTTAGGTTTAATAGATCAAGTTTACCTTCATGACAATTTAAGGGGGAGTGATTTTTTTTATAAATCATCCATTTAGATGTAATTTAATCTTGAAATTTTCATAATTCTTCCTTTTGATTGACAAGTGCCAGATATCCGGCAGCAAGGAGGCAGAGGGTAGCACAACTGCGGTTTTTAGCCACCTGACAGCACGCCTTAGCTTTAGCTTGCCTACCTCCGTTAGCTGGTTAGCTTCCATAAGCTCCAGGTTAGCTCGGTTAACTCTTAGCTACATGCAGCTCAGAGTTTGATGGGTGTCAATCATCCGTCCCCACGCTCACAGCACCCCTCTCAGCACCACCAAGGCGCCCATTTTTGTATTTTCCGGGAGTGACAAGACTTGTGATGCTGCCAAGATGGTGACGGTGGGAACCTCCCATGAGCCTCAATCCAGCTCTTCAGAAACCAACGGGTCACTTGATGGACGGTTTAACCATTAATATGTTACAGTCAATGGTTGACACATAAATGGCACAGTCAGTTTACCTGAAAATATTGGACCTAGGACGCATTTCCTAAAATTTTGCTTTCAGTGCCCCAAAACTGTTTGGATGTGTGCAAAACACGCAAATAGAACATATCAACCTGTGAAAGTATCCGGGTTCATAACAACAGAGCTTTTGGAGCTTTACTATTTTTAGTTGACAAAGCTATTTAATCTGAAAACTGTCTGTTCAAATTATCTATGATACCGTGTTCATTTTTGGAGATTGTGTGGTGACATTGTTTAAAAAATCTAATACTTACTAATATGTAGAAAGAATGTCATTAACTTGTGAAAATGCTTTAGTTATGCATGGGAAGTGATAACAAAACTGTGGCCACAAGGACACTGGCCAGGCTCCTTTACAACACCAATGATAATGTAAAACATAATCACTTTACTTTATTAATCCCAATTGGGAAATTAGGCTATGCCTATTACCCATCTCTAGATTTACTAGAGAATAGGGGGTTTCCATATTTTGGTCCCCGAGGAGTATTTTGGAGATTAAAAGCCTTGCTAAGGGGCACAGTGGTTCACCCCTTTTGCCAGCTATATGGCTATAGCACACATGTACAATGGATGATTTCTACTTAATTTAATCTAATTTAATTTTCAAGTTAATGTTCAGATTAATTATAACCTCAATTCTAAAAATGTTGTGACACTAGACAATGTAAATAAAAACAGAATGCGATGATTCTCAAATTTAATAAACCCACATTTTATCCTCATTAGACCATAAACAATATATCAGATGATGAAACAGACATTTTATCGTTTCATGGAAAATATTAGCCCATTTTAAATGTGATGGCAGCAACACATCTAAAAAGTTGGAACAGGGGCAATAAAATGCTGGAAAAGTAACAAAGTGTTTGGCTCAAATCAGAAACAACTGGAAGAACATTTGACAACTAATTAACTTAATGAGCAACAGGTCAGTAACATGACTGGGCCTGAAAGGAGCATTTCAGAGAGGCAGAGTCTCTCAGATGTAAAGATGAGCAGAGGGTACAACAGACACTTAACGCGGGTGCTTAAAATGCATAGTTTTAAGCAAAAACAACATGCAGATGTTGGACAAGTTGTTGATGCATTATTAATGCGTGGCCATGACTTAATTATCCCGTTCCAACACATTAGTAATCTGTGGTCAAGCAACAACATCTAGTTTACAGGCATTTTAAAAGTCCAGTTTTAGTCAAACTAACAAAATTATTCAATATTTTTATGTCATATAAACAGTCTGCAGGCAGTTTAAAAAAAACAATTTGACTAAAAACCAGTACTTTTTTAGGAATACTGGTTCCAGAGAGCCGTCAACTCTGGTTGAGACCTGAAGTGGAAGCAACACTGTGCACCCATTAGATTATTCCTTGTGGTTGTGGTTTAATCTTTTAAAAAAGCAAACTGTAGTTTAATCATGTTAGTCACTTGTGCATGTAAACAGAAGAGAAATGTGCATGTGTGCCTAAAACAATTCACAGCACTCCTGAAAGCTTTAACATCCTTATTTTTTAATTGTGCTGCATTTAAATTTCACGACGAGATTCATTTTGACTTTAAATATATTTAGTGCCAGCGAGTAGTTTTCAAAAGCTGCATTTTTGGTAACCAAATTAACCTTGACTATGCTGCCATGTAATATGTGCTTCATAGATTAGCATAACGTCTCCACAGATAAATGTCAGGGTGATATTTATAGTCTCCATACTTATCTGAATGGAGGAGCCTCAGCTTGTGGTTGTGGCAGCTGCTGTCAGTCCACCGATGTCAAAGTAACTGTGACACTTGTCTGAAGTGATTGCTGGGCAGAGCACTGCAAAACACCACAGAGGTGATCATTTAGCACCAACATGCTCCCAGAATAAGAACCCCCCCCACACACAGATTATCACTTCAGCACATGGTGGTTGGATGCTTGCGACACCCCTCGAGCCAGCTGATGGCTAAGCTTTTCTGGATCAAGCTCTCTTGTATTTGGTCCTCAGCCTCACTTGGCAGTCTGGTTTTGGCCTCGTGGCTCTACCGGGAGCTGATGATTTAGAGTGAGACACATTACTGGAAGAACACACACACAAAAGCAAAAACAAAAACACATTAAAAATAATGAAAAAGTAATGCCTCTCAGTCTTATAGGATTTCTCAAAAAGATCTTGAGCGTCAACTTCCGGTGACTCGTATCATAAGTTCAGTCTCCTTTAAAACGTGGCTTCCTCCTTTATTTAAAACTCCTGTCACCTTCAACAGAAATGTGATCCAGTAAAGCAGGAAAAAATAACAGCAAAGCAAGTAAGGGGGGGGGGGGGGGGGGGGTACAGCTTTCCAAAGTTGTAATGTTTGACCTAGAAAAAATGCCTATGAAACCTCTTTGAATTAGGGTTTTGGAATTAGAAGTGGCAGCAGCACAGGCTCGTGCTTCAAAAACAAACAGATAACAGTCAGGTTTTGATTCTCAGGGTCACACTTGTGCTTTATTTATTCAAGCTGCTTCCTCATTTTCTGTATTTGGTTGACTCTCATTAATAGCAGTGGAGCGTTTGAATGGCTTTGATGAGAGAAAACTGCCTCCACCGTGGACCCTCCTGAGCGAATGTGCACATGTTCTCATGCTGGTTATGGCTTTATTCATTTCCAACATGAAGAGATGAATAAAGCTGTTATTAGTGTAGCTGTGGCCAGTGGCAAATGAACTGCAGGGATATACAGCATCCCTCAAAACACACACACACACACACAGTCACACACTCCTAAAATGATCAAATGGCAACAGAGCACTGATTACAAGAAGTGATTCACCGTCAACAGATGTTGTGTGATCATAAACAAGAGGATTTTTGTCAGAGCCATGAATCAAGCTGCCTGCCCGGGTGCTGCAGTGTGCTGCACGGAGCCTCATCAAGGTGCTATTATTATTCCAGGCAAACTTGTATTTCAACTCTGAGGAGAGACCAACTGGATCAACTTAAGCTCAGGTTGAGTCTCCCTGTTTCTTTGATCACAAGAAAGAGATTCAAAGTTTCTTCAAGAGCGAAAACTTCACGTCTAATATTTTCTCTCTTCATCATGCTGCCTCTGTCTTCTTCTTCTGAGACAATTCTATCACTGGCGCTATTAGAAAAACAATAGCAGTTCTCTGTTGTAATGGTTTCTTAAACTGGGTCAGATCAATTAAAATCAAATTCAATTGATGCTTCACAGAAGTGTAAATTACTTTGATCAATATTGCTTGTCTTTATCTTTGCCTGACATTTGAGAAAATTCTCGAGGCAGATTGCAGCTAGCTCCATTACACACTTCTGTGATTTGCCTTGCAGTTGAGGATTATTCATGCGCTTCACAGTGGGGTTAATTTTGTTTGTCCATAACTGTACGATTTGCAGAGCAATGGAGCTAGATTAAAGATTTACTAGGTACATCAGCTGAACTGCAGTTTCCTTTCAGTTTTTGAGAAAAGTTATATGAATTTATCACATACAAAATAAATAGCTATTCATACAGCTCATTATAATATCCTGAACAAAAACTAAATGAAGTCATCCCCATCAGAAATATATAATTATTTTTGTTGGGTGCATTTTAAATAATTTATCATGAGACCAGACTGGATAGTGATGCGTGAAGGATAAAAAACATCTTAAGTACCACACTGTCTAGCCAACCGGGCTGAGCAAGACTACATTAAAACAAAACTTGTTACTCAAACTTGTAACTGTGGCCTGGTTTTAATGTTTGGAAATGCTAGATCTGGGTTTTACATGCATGCGTTTTGTGCATTTTGTTCCCTGCTTCCACGTTGACATGCTTTTAGAAACTATGAAGACATAAAGTTAGAAAAAATAACTAGTTCATAAAAATATTAACAAAGCTGTGACAAATGGACTTCAAGACAAAGACCGAAACAAATGCAGCCTTGGCTTCTACAAGGTCTTCTGTTGTCATAGAAAATCAAATCAAATTTTATTTATACAGCCTTTTTTATACAAAAGCAGCGCAAAATAATTTACACAGTAAAAACAATTCACACTCAAGTATAAAACATCTAACTTCAAGAAGGTATTTCATGTTTTAGTTCTTTGTTTTGCTAATTCAACCCACAGATAGCAAGTCTGACAGTTATAACATTCCCAATACGATCTTTCCAACTGTATGCATTAATAATAGTATAATTTAGCTTCCTCCTCTAGAGAAACACTAAGCATCAGACTAGCACAGCTAACTTGCCCCAATAATTGATAATAATTTTATTATAATATGGCTGCATGGTGGTCTGGTGGTTAGCACCGCAACCTCACAGCAAGAAGGTCACTGGTTCAAGCCCCAGGCAGAGTTCGAGCCGGAGGAGTCTGCTGGTTCGAGCTGGGGAGGGGTTTGAAACAGTGGCCTTTCTGTGCAGAGTTTGCATGTTTATGTGTGGGTTCTCACCGGGTACTCCGGCTTCTTCCCACTGTCCAAAGACATGCATGATAAGTTAATTGGTCACTCTAAATTCTCCCTAGGAATGAGTGTGTGTGTGACTGGTTGTCTGTCTCTCTGTGTTGGCCCTGTGACAGACTGGCGACCTGTCCAGGGTGTACCCTGCCTCTCGCCTGATAATTGCTGGGATAGGCTCCAGCCCACCCGTGACCCTGCATGGATTAAGCGGTACAGAAAATGGATGGATGGATGGCTACATGGTGGTGTGGTGGTTAGCACCGCAACCTCACAGCAAGAAGGTCACTGGTTCAAGCCCCGGGCAGAGTTTGAGCCGGAGGGGTCTGCTGGTTCGAGGTGGGGAGGGGTTTGAAACAGTGGCCTTTCTGTGTGGAGTTTGCATGTTCTCCCCGTGTATGTGTGAGTTCTCACCGGATTCTCTGGCTTCTTCCCACAGTCCAAAGACATGCATGTTAGGTTAATTGGTTACTCTAAATTCTCCCTAGGAGTGTGTGTGTGATTGGTTGTCTGTCTCTCTGTGTTGGCCCTGCGATGGACTGGCGACCTGTCCAGGGTGTACCCCGCCTCTCGCCTGATACTTGCTGGGATAGGCTCCAGCCCACCTGCAACCCTGAATTGGATTAAGCGGTACAGAAAATGAATGAATAAAATAACCGGCGTGGCAAATAATTTATCTGTTTGTAAGTGGGGATATTAGCATATTCATCATAGATCTCCATGTGGAATAAGGGAAAATGTTATACTCATGATTTTTCCATGTCCATGAGAGGTTTCTTGGTGGCATTTACGATTATGAGGAGCACAGATGAGTTTTTAGGGGATTAATGACCGCTGGAGTGGGGGTTTAGGGAAATAATTTATTCAAAAAGGAAATAGGCTGGACAGAAATTAGAACTAATTCAAGTCTGTTTTTCTGATTAGAAAGAAAGTGGCTATCTAAACTGAACAAACGCTGCGGCAGGCAGTCCAATTGATTGAATAAGATAAGGTGAAAATAAGCTTTTATTGGGATTTTTTTTTTCTCTGAGAGATGATCATAATTCTTTTTTAAATAGGACTAATTGGCAGGTAATATTGGCTGTGAAATAAAGCGTGCCAGATTTTAAAAAATGTAGGTTGCTAATATAAATGAAGTGAAACGAAATGTTTCTACACAAAACATAATGATTGCTCTCTTTTCTTTGACCAACAGATTCCAGCTGCTGCTGCATCAGCTGGTCCATAAGTTGTTGGTACGCTCTACTCAGGAAGATGAAAACTGGGTCCCTGCTGTGCATGTAGAGTGAGTCAGGCTGCTACTGGGGACCACCTTATTATGGTGTTAATTGGGTTGGTTACCTTCGCTTTGTGCACGTGAGTTCCTCTGTTCGCACGTGTAGAGATGTGATGTGAGTTTGTGTCTATAAAATGTCTGCACTGATAAAATGTAAAAGGACATTTGAAATAAATCCATTCACAGACGCATAACCCAGAAGAGGTGTAGGGTGACGGAGATGGAAACTAAGGGGAGAACCGTATATCTCCTGGGGGGCAGGGGGAAATCAAAAACAGACAGGCGTTGTGATGAGATGTTATTTGATTTTTGATTGATACAAGAACCCCTCTAATTGGCCGGCGCTGTGAGGGAGATGGCTCCCAGGCACAGCTGTCATTCGGTCAGATGTATGCTGATGTGTCCCCACATCGTCAGTGACCTTTTTAAAAATGAAGGCACATGCTACAGAAAGCTGTCATGTTGAACACAGAAGATGATGACGATCGGGTTACAGAAATCAAGTTAGCAACCTGATTTCACTTGTCAGTATTTATTTTCCACGATGAATTTCTATAAGAGCCACAAAGGAATGCAGCTATTCTAGCAAGGAGACAATAACAAAAGTCCACTTCACATTAGCCTACTTATATGGAACCATGACTGCAATTAATGCCATTATCTACAGATAATAAAGGTAATTATTTAATTTTCTCAAGACTATTAAGCTAAGTAATCACCGCTTATTGTAACTTATCACAAGATAAAGCTTTGTTCTACTGAGATGGCTAGATAGTGTCACATTTAAGGAGAATCTATACCAGGAAGCTACAGCAAGCATGTTTTATCCTGTTTACTTTCTGGCAAGGACTTTCCTGGACCTTTTTTAAAATAATCAGAGAAAAGAACATTTTTATCTCGAGTTAACAACATGAAATATTCTGTTATCTCAAGGAAACAATTTTTGTGATCTTGAGATAAGAGTTAACTCATCTCAAGTAAACAGCATTAAAAACATTTTTTAAGCACGGCAATGCATCTTTTCTGTATATCTGGTGTACTTGTAAACATCGTGAAAGGTACAGCAAGAATAAGACAACATTCACTGGATTCTTAATTAGGTCACTTTACTAGTACTGGGTTGGACCTTCTTTAGTCTTCAGACCTGCTTTAATAATTGGTGTTATAGATTCAACAAGGTGTTGGAAACATTCCTCAGAGATTTTGATCCATATTAACATGATAGCATCACACAGTTGCTGCACATCCATGATGAGAATCTCCCGTTCTACCACATCCCAAAGGTGGAATACTGGATTGAGATGTGGTGACTGTGGAGGCCGTTGGAGGACAGTGACCTCATTGTCATGTTGGAGATGATCTGAGCTTTGTGACATGGTGCATTATCCTGCTGGAAGTAGCCATCAGAAGATGCTCCACTGTGCTCATAAAGACATGGACATGGTCAGCAACAATACTCAGGTAGGCTGTGCTGGTTAAACCATGCCATGTTGGTACTAAGGAGCCTAAAGTATGCCAAGAAAATATCCTCCACACCATTACACCACCAGTATCCTGTACCGCAGGGCAGGATGGATCCATGATTTCATAATGTTTCCACCAAATTCTGAGCCTAGCATCTGAATGTGGATCTGAAATGGAGACTCATCAGACCAGACAACGTTTCTTCATCTTCTATTGTCCAGTTCTGGTGAGTCTGTGTGAATTGTAGCCTCAGTTTCCTGTTCTTAGCTGACAGGAGAGACACCTGGTGTGGTCTTCTGCTGCTGTAGCCCATCTGCTTCAAGGTTGGACGTGTTGTGTGTTCAGAGATGATATTCTACATACCTTGGTTAGAACCAGTGCTTATTTAACTTCCTGTTGTCTTTCTATCATCTCCAACCAGTCTGTCCATTCTCCTCTGACATCAACAAGACATGTTGGTCCAGACAACTGCTGCTCACTGGATATTTTCTCTTCTTCAGACCATCCTCTGTAAACCCTAGAGATGGCTGTGTGTGTAAATCCCAGTAAATACTCAGACCAACAACCATGCTGCGTTCGAAATCACTTAAAGCCTTTTTCTTCCTCACTCTGATGCTCAGATTGACCTTCAGCAAGTCATCTTCACCATGTCTACATGACTAAATGTGCTGAGTGGCTGTCATGTGATTGGCTGATCAGATATGTGTTAGAAGTGGCCGGTGAGAGTATGTGTTCAACTTGTAATTTACAAACCCAGTAAACAAGTGGACAAATCCAGTATAAGATCAAGGTGCAGGTTTGACTTTCCCACTTTCAGTAGAAAAGCAAAGCAGGCGTAAATCCTTCTTCTTGATGAAGTTAAACTTTTATCTTTACAATCTAATGACGAGGAAGACAGACACTGTGGAAACCTGAGGTCGACAGCAGGAATGCAATGTTCCAGCCATAAGGCGTGACTTGTGGCAGGACCCTGAGAAATCCAACTACAGCCAGAAGACCACGACCGGGACTATTTTTCTCCATCTGAAGACATTTATTTTTTAATAAAATGTGATGCTGAGAAGAGAAGGAAGGTTTTCATTATCAGAACATAACAAAAGAAATCAAATAGATTTTTTTTTTCTTCTTAAAAGCCATTTTGTTACCCTTTGCATTCATTGTATATCGTGTTGTTATAGTCGTTGTTTTCCTTCATCACGTCACTCTGTGTGCCTTGCAAACTGCCCCCTGGGGGGCAAAACAGAAAACTTTGCCTTGATTTGTTCACCTCGGGGTGAACTTGCAAGAACGTCCACTCCTGGGAAGATTGGCATCTGTCTTCGAATAATCTTCCAAATCGTTTGAAAATCATCTCATAACCCGTTTGCAGATTGATGTGAAACGATAAATAGGATCATTTCTGATGTCTTTCCTCCTTGACATTGTGTCGACACACACCTGAATGACCAGATCAGCAAACCGACTCACACTGATGACGATGGTTCCTTACTTATGGTTTTAAATCTCTGGGAGCTGTGAGGTGGACTTCTTTTTACGTTTCTTTTTTTTTTTTGGTTAAATAATGACACAGTTTCATGTGTCGTGTTGAACTTCTGAGTTTGTAGAAAGTTTAAGAGCTGATAAACCGGAGCAGATGCAGTTTATTCATCCTCAGAGGAAGAAAAAAAAGAACATTTTTCACATGTAAACGCGGAGAAACAACACGATGTCCCTGCTGAGAAATGTTTCTGGCCTGAACTCATTCTTCATGGTGCTGGAGGCCGACACACGCACACACACACACACACACACAAACATGCACACACACTCTTGCACGCACTCAGCTCCTGGACAAAACCCATGTCCTGCATCAGATCTGTTCTGCTCCAACAACCTGCTGCTGCAACAACAACAACCCACCCAGAGGAGAGCCTCAGTCCAGCTGGAGAGTCACACACTTTCTCACACGCACACACACTTCAGGCTGGTTTCCACCATACCATAATCATGATTCATTTTTCTGATTAAACCACATGATCCTGGCTAAAGTTACAACCGTCCATGCCGTGTTACCAACAAATGAAATCCCTCCTGGAGCGAGGAGATAATCCAGACTTACTCGATACACGTGGAAGTGTGCCAGGAAGGGGAACGTCTTCTTTAGCTTGTCAAAGCGCCGCATGTTGAATCCCCTCTTCTGGACGAGCGTAGGTGCAAATAAAGTGTGTGCAGGTTTAAAAGGCTGCTGGGGGCGGCCGCTTGTCCTCTGAATCATTACCAAAGATCCAGTTTGATGTTGCGAGTCTCTGGGGGAGCTCTAAGAAGCAGACGCAGTGTTTGGATCCATACCCTCGGCTCCGAACCCGAGAATGGGAAGGAAAACTTCCTGCATGCCCGTACACAAATCTGCAGCATTCCATGGCGGGGCAATCCTCCTGTAAGCCCCCTCTTACAGCTTCAGCTCCATCAAGAAGTCAAAGAGGCTTTCATGCAGAACTTCAGACTCTAAAAGGTTCCCTCAAGGTTCCCTCTGAGATGTGTTGAAGTAAAAAAACAAAAAAAGAGCTAATGAATGATTTTTGTGGCAGTGAACGCCTCCTAATTCTGCCCTCTGTCCAGTCCGGCATGCGTCCTCCTCCTACAGCGATGAGCCCGTGATGTGAACTTGCAGAACTTGACAAATAAGTCACTCCTCCTTCCTCCCTTCCTTTCACTGCCCCTCTCTCTCTCTCTCTCTCTCTCTCTGACTCTCTGCTTTGCGCGTGCAGCTACTGTCTGTTTGCTTTTCCATCCCTCCATCCAGCATGGGACTAAAAATAGGAGCGACTTCTCTCTGATGCCCATGTGCACCTCCTCCCTCCTCCTTTACCCTCTTGTTCTCCACCACCTCACCCCCAACCCTCCTTCCTC
>JAOXYM010000024.1:5452726-5465742 GCA_028567055.1 Leptatherina wallacei | reverse complement strand
CTATCTATCTATCTATCTATCTATCTATCTATCTATCTATCTATCTATCTATCTATCTATCTATCTATCTATCTTCCTGACCATGTCTACATGACTAAATGCATTGAGTTGCAGCCGTCTGATTGGCTTATTGGTTATATCAAGCAACTGATCAGATCATAATAAAGTTGTTGGTGAGTATATTACGTGAGTTTCATTTACCATTTTCTTGCTTCTGGATGAGACTTATTGAGTTTTATGATGACTCACTGTATTTGCAGTGTATACATTTTTATGTTTCAACAGGATAGATACACAACAGACATGACCTCAGTGTCCACAGGACACTCCACAGGAATGATTTTGCCAACTGTATAAAGTGTGGTCAGGTCAGGACCTAAGTCCCATTCAAGCATTAATGTCAAGTTCAACCTCAGGTGAAATGTCAGTGTCTCCTCTGTGCCGTCCAGCTTCCCCAAAAGGTGCGACCATCTCACTCACCAAATCCATCGATTTTCCCGAGACCAATTACCCCGGCGTCAGAGATCTCACTCACAAGTTCCGAGCAGCATGGGGATTCTCTGACTTTAATCACACATCAATGTTAGCCCCTCTGAGCAATCTCCACTGTTTATTCCAGGCTCCAGCCCCTTGCCAGCTCTGTATCGATTACTATCCTGCTTTAGCCCTGTACTGTGACTCGTTTATCTGTGCCCATCCACCAGCTGTCCCTCACCTCCTGGCAAGAGAAAAACAGCCAGAGGGAATTTAGGTTTTCCACATGAAACAGCCATCGATTCTGAGACATGATGATGCCATTTTGCTCTGTGAGAAATCAAAGTGAGTAAATGGTGCTCGTGGTTATATGAAAAACTGTGAATGGAGCTACTGTACTGTTAATCATATTTGTAGCACTTGTGATTTTCCTGCTATAACAAGTGAAAATTCCTCTGTCTCCAAACAAATACCTCTTCCAGAATGATTCAGAAGTTTTCTGAAATGCAAACAAAAAAATTTTTTTTTTATTTTATTTGTTTAAACCTTTAAAAGAAATTGGCCCAATTATTTGTGTATTATACTTTACTAAAATCTGTCAAACAGAAAAACCCGGTAATATTTTCTGAATGTCAACTTACATTTTACACAAGTTTACATTAAACTCTGAAATATGAAATTGCATTTTTTTATTTACGTTATTTAATTATTGAACCAACAATAATTTATAAACCTTGCTGGGATTTTCTATAGATAGTTCACTTGTTATATCATCTTATTTGGCTTTGTTCACGCTGCAGTTCTTCATGCTCATTTCCAATAGTCTAAATGTGACCACCATCAGACTCCATTGTGGACAGTCTACGACCATGAAGTGCATGCTCAGATGATGACACTGTGTATACGGAGCTAAATATGGATTCTACACGTTAGTGTGTTTAAAGTTGTTGTGCAATTGCAGCCTAATAATCATATTTTGGTTCAGTTAGATCTTGCTGCATCCTGCATCCTCCGGCACAGAATGGTGACGCTTGTCTCACTTTAATGACACAAAAGTCAGAAGAAATGCAACATGATCTTCCAGACTGAAGTTTCCTTGAAAAACATTAAGCATCTGATTTAGTACCATACATGAAAATGGCCCGGATCGGATTTGTTATAAACAAATTATGCAAATGCATAGGGCCCCACAAGCCATGAGGGGGCCCTGAAGCTGAATGTCCAGCTTCATCTGAGGAAAATTTTAATGAATCATTCCAATCAGTGGACATTTATACTGGAATGATTGACAGGTACCCATCATTCCTGTTAGTGAGGATATGGAGGTCAAACAGGATCACTGGATTCAAAATGAAGTTGTCATAGAGGGGCAGAAAAACTAAAGAAGAAGAAAACAGAGGGAAAAGTTGAAGGCGAGGCAGTTGTTTGTGATGTGGGCTAGGAGGAGGTGTAACGCTGAGTTTTAGAAAGTTTGTTTGTCATTTTTCCTGCTAGCTAGCTCAGATAGTCTTGGATAAATGCTAGTTAGCTAGATAGGATTTATGTTCTCACAAACCAGATTTAGTGTTTGTTTCATTCCTTCCGACGGGTGAGTTCAGTTTTTGATGCAGTACTTTGTTTTATTCAAAGGAACCATACATCACAAACTGAAGGGTAACGAAACCAGTGCTATATGCATCCGTTAGCGCAAGTCAGAAAAAAAAATCCTGTTTCGGAGAAGCTACTGTAAAGAAAAAAGCTGAAGGAGAGCGGAGCGAGACCAGAGTGCATCGGTCGCATCAACTGAAGCAACAGAAAGGGCTACAGAGTGATGCCATGGTGGCCCTATTTCTACTTGATAGGTAAGATAATATTATGTCTTTAAGACTTTTGGAGAAAACAATCGATGCGGCTCAGTGCTCACAAACCCTGGCGGGAAAAGCTGTGCTCTGGAGGCGTGGCTTCGGGGGGAAATCTGAAGAAAGGGGTTTGAACTAACTGTGTATTAATGTAGCTTGCTCGGACCGTTTTTCCAGGATCTCTTACCCTACTTTTAATCACAAATTTACCTGTTGCATGGCTTGATTATTATTTGTTTGGAGTCATTTTTCCAGGCCATCTGTTTATCGTTCACCTCCTGACTGTAACAGGTTTTCTATCTGCTTTCATTACGTTCACCAAGAACACATCAGACTTAACAGGAACAACACCAGTTATTTGTCTCAAGAGGCTAAAAGTAGCAATTAAAGTGATTCCAAAGGAAAGTGGCATGTCCTCTATTGACTGCACGAGAGCTGACAATCTTGTAGTACTAATTAATACACAAATCTCTGTACTTTTTCCAGTAGTATGCAGTTAAATCAGGTACTTCTCACTCTGGTGAAGAATAACTGGAGAATAAAAAGGAGTCTGAGGCTCACGATTCTTATGCAGTTTATAATGTCACAAACAAACTAATGTTTTGACACTACCCTATCGTCATTAAAGGCAAAAAGGATGCAAATTCAAGGCAGGCAGTTATCGTCAATCTAAAACACATTATGTTAACATTTGACAGGTAGTTGAACCCAATTACAAGCCAGTTGGACAGACAAAATAAGGGTGAACCTTAGAATAATCTATTCTTTTCAAACCTGAAAATCACCACAGGCCACATTCACATGATACAAAGTAAATGGAGATTAATTGTCTCCCCCTATCCACTGAGGATGGGACTTAATTTCAGACTGTCATTCTTCCATCCCAAGTCAACAGGCTAATAGGAGCTTTTTCCAGACAGACATTACTGTGCAATATAAATTACCCTACAGTGTCAGTTTACTAGCAGTAATGACACAGCTGTGGTGTAGGTAGTCGTCTTCCAATCAAGGGCTGCTGGTAGCACAATTACTTTCTGGTGCCCCCAATTTTTTAAAATCTAACAGCTATTACATAATATACCTAGAAGCACTCAGAGAGCGCAGACCTCTGCCAAGCCATTGGGTGAATCACCTGGAAAAAAAAACCCAAAAGGCCCAGCAGCCCACCCAGTATCCTCTATATTTTAAACCTTCTGGATCACCAGATCCAAATTATAAATATGATCCGGGTCAAACAATGTGGGAATATAACATCTAGCTGTAACTACAAAATGGCCTGTTGCAGTGTTTTATAATGCTTTGCACATGGCTGCTCTCAGGGCCAGACTGGAACAAAGTCAGGCCTGGAGTCACACACTCACCCAAAGCCACCAAAAATCATATCAAGCTCAATATTCTATAAAGACTGACATTAACAACCAAATATAGGCCAGCAGTCCAGAGCCTCTCTCTCTCCTACTCTCATCAAAAGACTCAATACAACAGGAACAACAGGACTCCATTATTCATATCATGATATTATGTTAGCCTGAAACAACATGATTTGGTCATTTCATGAGTAAATAATTTAGATGCCAGTTTACCATGAATATAATATGTTAACAGC
Source organism: Leptatherina wallacei (assembly GCA_028567055.1). NCBI lineage: Eukaryota > Metazoa > Chordata > Actinopteri > Atheriniformes > Atherinidae > Leptatherina > Leptatherina wallacei. The sequence continues at coordinate 5,461,824 of JAOXYM010000024.1, read as the reverse complement.
AATATAAAAACAAGAAGTGGTCAGCAGCAATATCACCGGATGTGATTCAGCTAACATTAGAGAATGACAAAGTCAGCTCAACTTAGATAAGAGCCTATCCGACCTTTAGAGGGGTTCCCAAACTTTTCCATGCAGCAGCCCACCTGTGGAGGTATGTTTGGTCTGGGAGGTCCCACCAAGTATTTCATGCAGTAAAATAAGCCAACAAGCATAAAAAGCAGCATCATTCACTACCAGATAAACACACTGAAACACTGATTAAGTCAAAAAGTTTCCTCATCAGCTTTTAACCTGGACTAATAAAAATGTCTTCATTGGCTCAGTTTACAGTCGTGTACAAGTTGGACAAGGACAGATGTGGATAGTAGCCGATGTGTACAGAATACTTAAGCTGAAATATCCACCTGTCACTTTAACACAGCATATAAAATGAACTAATATTTTACCCTATGATACTAGGAAATCCCATATATCAGTCCCTGTGTATCCAAGGTTGGAAGAACCAGTAGCTTTCATGTTTGGGCTGATGGGAGATATAACAGCAACAAACCACGGCAACAACAGAGTGAAGTTTTGACAACAATTAATACCAAGATCATTATTACAGCTGCATAATAAGGGCCATGGAGAATCTCAACTAGTGTTCATCATATTATGCTCAGATAAAAGTTTGCAGCTTGTAACACACCAGCTGTCACTCGTCTATCACTCATTTAATAAACAGTGAACTCGAGTCATGTCGCTGCTGCTGATTTGAAAATATCCATAATTTCCCGACCCTTGCCCACCTCCTCCTCATCGGTCTTACCCCTTTCTTCTTTTTATTCCGAGTCCATTTCACCACCATGTTTCTCTGCTTCTCAGCTGTTCCGCTCCTGCGCGCTTTCTTTGTGTTGTTTAAAAAAAATATTACTGTCATTTTGACCAATCACCACTATTAGTTATAACAGACCAGCACAAATGATTTTGTCTGTGCCAGGCAGACCAATCAGCCACACCGATGTAATGCACACAGATTTTTTTATTTATTTTTTGACATGCAGGCCACTTTCGGTTCCAGATTACCGGGAATTGTCCCGCTTCTCCCGTCGGCCAATCCGGGCCTGGCTGCACTGAAGGCGTGCGTCCTCTACCAGAGCTGCATTGTTGCCAGAATGACTCCCTCTGGTGGCTCTAGGGGGTATTTGAATGTCGCCGGTTCTAGTGTTAAAAAAAAAAAGACTGGATCAAGACGATGACTCGGATCACACCCAAAATTTAATCAGTTCCTTATACCATGTCGGAAATTTCCTGAAAATTTAATCTAAATCCACACATTACTTTTTGAGTTATGTTGCTAACAGACAGACAGACGTACGCCAGCGAAAACATAAACTCGGCGCCTTGGCTGAGATAACTTTGCATTCTTTGATGTTTGGGGTTAATTTTTGAGAAAGATTTTTACTGATCACCACTAAAATCAACCCCATGACAGCCCTGTACAGAAAATGCTAAAATTTGTGAAGAGAAAGAATTTATTTAAAAAGAATTGTGCCATATACACTAACACAGCCAGAATAACGGCCAGATTTAGAGAAAAAAGTTTGGCTAAATGGACGAAAATGGCCACAGTAATGCATAGTTTAATATTCTCTTAGTTCTCTCAAAGTAAAATTCCAGATGTAGCCCAAGACCAGTCGCACCAGTATGACGAAATCACACCATAGAACTGTAAGATGAGAAGATAAAATTTTCATAAATTAACCAGGCTACTTTCGCATCAACAATGCCACCAAACAATAAAATAAAACTAATTTACCATAAGAAATATTAAAAAGAAAGATCAGTACAATGTCTGAGCATCTTTGTCTGTCAAACTTGAGTTTGAGGACAAATCAAATGCAACAGACTACTAGAAGATTGATGGAACACACTTAACCATTCAGAAGGCTGAATGTTTGTAACTTTAGACATGTTATGATTATTAATCATGACCCTGATTTTTTTGGTGCCTACCATAGAATTTGGTGCCCTATGCACGGTATGTGATGCGTGTGATGGAAGTAGCAGCTCTGTTCCGATTACATGGAGTACAAATAAGTAGTCTTGTATGACTGATAGCTGTTCGACATGTAGTCAAGAGAAGGCTCTCAGTGGACCCACGAGAACACTCATTTGTAGCATCCATGTTTTCTTGTCTGACGATTTCTGTGGACATTTCTGGTCAACTACTGCATTCTCACTTGCTTGAATTGCACATGCCAGTCACATTGGGGCTGAACACAATGGAGGCTGAAAAAGCTCAAATTCTACTTTAGATTTGAAAAAGTCATCTGATGTGGACCCAAAATCAGTTTTATGTCACTTTTGTTTCATTTTGCCTGCAGTGTAAATTTAGTCAACACTTGTGTTGATGAGCTATGGATGTGGTTTGCAGCCTCATCAGCTGGCCGTACCACGAGTGGTTCATGAAGTTGTTTGAGATTTACCCCACAACATGAAATAAATGGAGCCCCAAAACAAAACAGAAAAGACAGAGGCATGTTTACCCAATATAATATAAACTTGCAGTAGCTTTTCTTTGCATGGCTGCATCTTCTGTGCCTTATGAGAGTATTCTCAAAAGCTGGTGATCTAAAAAAAAAAAAAAAAAAAAAAATTAAATAAATCACCTTGGTCCAAAGACTACAGAAAAGTTAATTAATAAAAATGGATGTGTTTCACTAAGTAACACATGCACAATCACTGTGGTCACCCTGTTTTTTTTTTATAATTTTCCCTTATGACTAGGGCATCACTAATTCCCTTAATCGATTCGATTCACAATAGTCTTTCGATTTTTTTCGATTCCGATTCATTTACAGCTAATTGTTTAACATGGAGCATGATAATAAAATTGCTCTAAATTGGGTATCAGAAAATATGGACATGCCTGCAAAAAAATTATTTTTTTTAAATTAGACAAAAAAAAAAAAAAAAAGAAATCGATCTTCAGTTTTATGAATCGATATTGAATTAATTTAACTTGATCGATTCATTGATTTTTTTAAACCCACCCCTACTTATGACTTATTTCTTTAAAAGACAGAAATTTTATTGAAATAAGAAAATACACACGTCAATCAATAATGTTCTTGTAAAAGATTGCATGTTGAATACTATGTCCAGTAGATGGTGGACCAATAGACTATGGACGAAGCTTCATGCTTTATCCATAGTGAATCAACGTGATGAAAACTTCAAGAAAGCGTAATTTAACAAAAAAAACAGGAAGTAAATCCATCAGAACCAAAAACCTACAGACCATGACAGAAACTGCAGATTTGGAGCCAAAACAAAGTGAACAAACACAGGAATCAAACTAACCTGTCTCAAATGTTTAGGTGACTTCCACAACCTTTTTTTTTTTTTCCACTTGTAAACTTACACATGCATGATGTTCATACTACCAAAGCCTTTCTAGTATTTTAATGCATTTTTCATATCTCTACACATGAAATAGCAACTTGTTACTCCGCTAACTGCACATCTGGATTCCCTTGTCCTTATTCAGACTCCCCTCAGAAACTCACGATCATACTGTGGCAAGAGAGAAGTTTTATAATATATTTGTCCAACAACGCCACTTTGGGAATTTCACCCAAGGAAAACTTAAAGCACACAGGTTTGTTTTCTTCACAGAAAAGAAAACAGACAGGTTCCGCTTTAAAAAAAAAAACAAAAAAAAAACATGTTTAAAAACAAAATAAAACCTGGGATAAAATACAACTAGGCTTACTGACTGGAGCAGGCCAAAATTAGGGGGGCATCTCAACAAAACAGACACAAACCAAAGTCACCCCACAGCAAACCTCTCAGTGCCACCTTGTCCCAATTTGTGCTGGTCACATGCACACGCCAAATAAGGAGATGCCACCACCAGACTTAAGCCTAGCTGCAAAAAGAATAAAAAAAACAGAAAAATGTTAAGTTAAAACAAACAGTTCAAAAAACAGATTTTTTTAAATGAAAGATACAAAAACCTAAAACCAAGAGGCAACAGTCTCTATCAACTTAGTGCGATGCAGTGCTTATCTGGTCTTTACATCCTGCAAGATCTCATTCAGGGCAAAGCAGCATCTGGTGACAGCTGATGTAGTAGCAGCAGGAAGGCTCGTAGCGGTGCGATGCCGGGCAGCCTTGACGTTTATCGGGAAGGCGGAGCCGATACCGTGTTGCGTCTCCTTTGGTCCTCTGTGTATTAGACGCAGAGCAGGATTAGGACCAACTGTACCAGTGATGTGACTGACCCCTCACCGATCAGAGCAGAGTCCCACACGGAGGAAGCTCTCCTTTCCCATAACATGCAGGCACCTATAAATAAAGTCACTCTTTAATATAGCCACTTTCCAAAAATGAGCGCGAATGCCGGGACAACATACCAGTTGAGCCAAAGCTCCAAGAATCCAGGGCAGATGAGATCTGTACAGGATCTTGACCAAGTTTCCAACCACAGATTGAATACGGCACCAGCTTTAGTTCAGCCTACTTGCAACACCCAGAGATCAGCCGTTATATAGGGAGAGTGCTACGCTGCCATTGGCGGCTGAATGCCAAACGTAATCAGCCTCACCTGAAACTAATCAGGGGGGCTGCTCTTCCACTACAATACCTTTAGATTGCTAAACCCGTTTTTTTAACTTTAATTTCTTTAATTTCTTTCTAACTCTGGAGAAGAGGCACGAGATGGTTTTCCACTAACTGCAGTTTGATTACCTCATCATGATTTGGCTCGCTGGTGTCACTCTGGACCATCAGAGAGCCAAAATGTGTGTAAGTATAGTGTGTTTGAATGTGAATGTGTGGGGTAAAAAATAAATGCATATTTAACTGTGATTGTATGCAAAACATTGTGGCACATTACTTTTGCATTGTGTGTGTCCAGGCAGAGGTGTCTGTGTGTGTGCATGTATGTGTGCTTTGGCTGAGTCACGGCGGTTCTGGCAGGGTCGAGTCGGGCTGGGCTGCAATGGGATGAGTTTGGACGAAGTGGAGGAGCGGACGTGGGAACCCTCTCTCCTGTTCTCCCATCTGTTCAGCTCGGCGGAGGTGCAGAAGGTGATAGAGCTGCTGAACGTGTGTGTGTGTGTGAGACTGAGTGTGATGTGCAAGGGAAAAATTTTTAAAACATGCATACAGGTGTGTAAGATGACAGAGAAACACAACTTGACATTTCAAAAGAGTTGCAAAAAATATTGCAGTTTAATGTACAAACACATTCCTACACATTCACACACACGTACACACATATATATATATTATGAGAAATTCATTCAAACACATACACACACTCCCGGGCCACAGATGGCAGAGTGAAGGGGTTAGGACTTCCTGAGGTCTGTGCCTGAGCCTCCTGTGGGCAACATCTCTAGAGCCAAATTTTATCTTCCTCCTCCTCACCTTCTCCTTCCCTGTTGACATGACACTCATTCATCACCTGCAGACAGGGAGTCTGCTTTCCAGCCATTAGTATGCAGGTGGTGTGTCACTCTAACCTTGGCTGAAGGTGCGACTCCCTTGGTGGTATTTTGTCCTCTTTCGGGTTCTGATGTGGCAGTGGGTGCAGCTTGCTCTGGCATTTTCAACAGTTTTAACCTTTTCTTTTAGCCGAATGGAATATTTAAAGGAAAATGCAAGTTTACAACATTGCAGGTCTGAGACGTTCGTACTGCGCCCCAACGTTTCTCGCAGTTCTGATAAGCTTAAGCTCATCGTGTTATCAGCTTAGATGCGGTAGCACTGGCACACAGTTGAATTTGGCATGGTAAAAAAACAGACATCGAACCACGAACTGCCTGAACTCATGACTGTTGTGCAGATTTATGGTGCTTTTTTCATTACTTGGTAGTAATGGTACTTCCTCAACACAACAAAAACTAAAGAGCTAGTGATGGACTTTAGAAACAATAAAACAGGCATTACACCGCTCATAAACAGCAGGGATAGTGGCAGACTTCCATTTCCTGGGAGTCCAAATTGAGGAGTACCTGACCTGGGACACAAATACCTCTGTGCTGGTGAAAAAGGCCCAACAGAGAGAGACTGTACTTGCATATCCTTAAGGAGTAATAACATCACTCAGAGTGTGCTGGGGCCTGTTCCATATAGGGGGCTCAACTAACTCTGGGTTAACTTAATCTGACCTGAGAAACTTTGAATTTCTGGTTCCAGATCAGCTGCTTTGAGTTGGTTGGACAATCCATGTCTGAGAGCTGCTTCTCAGGAAGGAGACAATTACAACTCAGGGTTTCTTTATGGTGAACCTGCCAGGGAGGAGGTTTTACTTCACGGAGTCAGTTACTATGGTAACAGACTGGGGTAAGACATACCTCGCTTTCTGGAACAGAAAACCAGAGTTTCCTCCAACTCAGGGTTAATATACACAGAGTTTTTACATAACCTGCTTTCTGGAACAGGTCCCTGGTGTCATTTTACCGCTCCTCCATAGAAAGCATTTTAACGTATTGCATGTGTATAAGGTACCGGAGCTGAATGGCGGCCCATAAACATTTGATGATATTGGACAAAGAGGTGGGGAAAAAGTTTTTTTTTAGGCAATTTAGGCTAGGGTAAGCAAGAGCTTCAGGTTTCCGATGCAGGTTTTTGATGTTTCCCTGTTTCAACACCTTACCAAAATAAATGACTACAACATCTTATCAAGTTCTTCTCAGTGACTCATTCATTCAAATCAGATGTTTTGAAACAGGGAAACATTGATAACCTGCAGGACTGCGGCTCAGGACCGAACTGGCCAACCCCTGAGCTAGGGTATGGAAGTAATGCGGCTTCTGTGGGTGGCTTTGCTCGGAAAGTGTGGTACGTTTGAGAAGGTGTGAATGCACAAACAAACCCTTTTACAGATGTACTACCAAGTAGTGAGCGCTGGTCCGGTTGGCTTTAAGTGAACCAAATACAGGAAGCGGACTACCTTGCAAAGGTCATTGTGGATTTGACGCAGGGCACTGTGAGTAAACACAACCAAAACATAAGCGAGTGTTGGATGATAGTAAGCTCTGGCTGGGAGAAATGGGTCAGACGTGGACGAATGCAGTAAACGTTCTGATAGACATAAGATCAACGAAAGGCCGCTTCGATCTGATAGTGCTCCGTGTTTTGCATGCGGTTTGCATTGTTAGTCACAGCAAATATGAGAAACTGTGTAACAGTGTTACAGGTTTCCACTCGGAAAGTAGTAGTAGTCAAGTCACCTCACAGGAAAAAAGCTGCATCAAAAACTGTTTTGTAATTGTATCACGGCCATCTGAATCTTACAATTTGACTAAATGTGATGTGCCTAAAGATTCCCACCCCTAATTGGACCTACCGTCACACCCCATGGCGACTCTAAGATGACCGATTCAAGTCATTGAGCACTTTTTCAGAAAAAATTAAAAGGGGCAGATTAACAAGCAGTAACCATGCCATGCAAATTAAGAAGGGAGAAATAAATTAACTGTTGAGTTCAATCACTGGAAAAATCTTTCAGCCCTCTTCAGACAGCATGAAAAGTATGCTGAACACACTAACATGGATACCTGGCACAAGCTGACACAGACACGACAAATACCCGCAGCTATCGATCAAGTCAAGCAAGACCTCATTATTCTTGAGGCAAACTGCTGGAAAGAAATTATGAAAAGATTAATTGCGATTGCGAACCATCTGGCAGATCTTAATCTTAAATTTCATGGTCGCTCTAACAGGTTGTTTGATTCAGTCTGAGCGAAGACGACACAAGAATGAGGGGAAAAACCCAGTTATGAGATAAGCGAAGGTTTAAAAGCGAGTGGTTGTGTTTATATATGTTGAATACATTTTTCAATACAAAAACTGTTGTCTTATTAAAAGAGTCTATTCATAATTTAATTCCTTTTTCTTGCCTCTGAAAAACAGACAAGCCCCTTTTTTTCTGCTGTATAGATGGTCTTTCCTCGTTGCTCCATATTAGTATACCGTATAACATAATGGTGACAACGGTGGCATCATAAATGAAAGTAAAGCCTATTACAGTGGCCCAAAGCATATTTTGCTTCGAGTAATAGAAACTATTGTTCTCTCTATATGATCATTTCTTGAAAATGTTTGCATTCATATTTATAGCACAAGTTGTTAGAAAAATGACCTTAGACCTTTTTCATTCATCATTTATGCCCCTCATACATATATGTATTAGTGTAGCTGCACATAAAATATGTAAATTAACATTTAGAACATAATGTCTTAATCATGTGCCTACACTAAATGATAAAAGGATAACATTATCTTTACCTTTTAAAGAGGAAAAAAGAGAAAAACTTGTATAGCCTGATCCCTTTTAGCTGTTTCTACAACTAAGAAATATATCATCCCAGTATGGAAAAATGTAAAGAGACAAGTTAAAGTTGTGCTGAGGACAGATGATGATCAAATTTGTCTGGAAATATATAATTTTATCGACGTCATCACTAATGAAATTTGGTTGGCCATTGATGAAACTATACACACACACACGTTTTATGAGTTGGCAGATGTTCAGACAACACACACACAGTCATATTTTCATGTGAAATTCACCTACTAACACCCTCCTTCCCGTAATCCTGCCTTTTCCGAGCCTCTCCAAGCAGGTGACATCCTGTGTTTGAAATAATCTCATACAACAGATGGGTCTTTTTCAGCAGGCCTGCCAGCCCCGCACCACACCGCAGGTGCTTGTGGCAACAAAAATGCAAACACTGCCCACGCCAGCAGAGTGGTCCAGTTCTCATAGCACTGCACACCATCACTGCACAAGATGCTCTGCTGGTGTGAGTCCCTTTTCCGGAAACACCAGAGGGTGGGAGCTGCACTTCCTGCACTGAATGTAATAACTGGGAGTGGGATTTTTTTCTCTCTCTTCAAATAAGAAGTGGTTAAATGAAAGTCAGAGGGTTTGATCAGATCGTGCTTATTTAATCTCTGTTTGGGTTTGCTCAATCAGCTGAACCCCCATCTACCTTACACCACAAGGAAGATGATAAGAACTAACATCCATCCATCCATCCATCCATTTTCTGTACCGCTTAATCCATGCAGGGTCGCGGGTGGGCTGGAGCCTATCC
>JAOXYM010000024.1:5436768-5448539 GCA_028567055.1 Leptatherina wallacei | reverse complement strand
CAGATGAGGTGGCTCGGGCATCTGGTCAGGATGCCTCCTGGACGCCTCCCTGTGGAGGTATTCCGGGCACGTCCCACCGGGAGGAGACCTCGGGGTAGGCCCAATTATAAAACGATTAACAAAATGAGAAATGCAAGTATGGCCCCGTTTCTGTTGGGGTCCCAATCCAACCAATCTTATGCTAAAGGGTGGAGCTTGACACACTGCAATCCAGCGATTGGGCGAAAGAATCTTCACTTCCCATGCCACTCAGTAATAAGATCAAAAGAGGAGAAAAAAAGCTAAAGCCTCTCAAACAAGGCCTGTGTTCTTCCCGTAATAATCAGCCACATTCTAAGAAAAAAGAAACTGCTGGAAGTCCACAATACTCATCCTGTGTTGCGTATAATTCAAGGAAGGCGTCACACCGCTATGACATCATGCAAAGCAGACACATCCATCACTATCTGACTCATGCCCCACCTACCAGGTAAGGGTAAGGTTACGGTTGGCTGTGGAAACGGTCCAGTCCTAAGCCGGACCCGTTGGTGGAAGCAGGGCTTATTATTATAAGAAGGTAGCATATTTTTCTACTGTAAGAAGGTTCCAACAATATTCATCCCCTTCTTGAGGTTTGCAGGGTCAGATTTATGCCAATTCTTTACGAATGCTCACTGTGAAAACGACTAACTTAGTTCAATGCTAGGGATGGAAATTGAGAATCAGTTCCACTTAACTGGTTTCAAATTTTCCAAACCACCAGAACCATACGTGTCTGAGCTCATGGGTTTCTCTATCAATGCCAGTAACTGAACATAGCCTGCACATATCACGTCTGTGCATCCTGCGTTCTTGTAAATCAAGTGTCAAGTACGAAGAGGGATGATAACCGCATTAACTGTAATGTTTGTAAAAATTATTACCAGCAAGGTTATAATTTTTACACAAGCAACATGCTAAAACATCTTGCTACTCAACATGGCATTAAGTTTCAAGAATACCGTTTATTTGATGCACTGCGTATGTGTATCGTGAATGCTATAGTTCATGCCTCCCAACCTTACACCACATCTATAAGCAACATTAATATCCTTTGTTAAATACTGTATATTAACACTGCTCTGAGCATGATGCTTTCTTTCAAGTAATAAAGGCCAAATGAAAACAAATGATATATAAATATTCTCTCATTTCCTCCATTTGAGATGTTTACCAAGAGACTGTTGGGACAGCAAGCGTGAGCTCTCAGGCTACTGACAGCTCAGCCTAGCAGCTAAAACCCCTTCGCTCTTACTGCTCTTACTGCTCTTACTGCATATGCAGGGCAAGTTATGAGTGAGGACTTGGTGGATGATGTCACTGTGGAGTCACAAAATTTGTTAAATTGCTGTAATTTTTCAAAGGCATACATGCCATTTTTCTCTCAAAAGAGTTATTTATTGTTCTTTTTTTGTCATATTAGGTAAGTAAGTACATTTAATTTATATAGCACTTCATGAGTTGTCTCTCAGAAGTTGAGTTGTGATTTAACTTGCAGTGATTGAGATATGGTTATAACAGTTGTGTGCAGTTGTTGGTGTAGCTGACATGTAAGCAGTACTCTGTTTTTGGGTTCCAAATAATGAAAATGAAAACCTATGTAGCTTATTTCTCATTAGAAATCAAGGTTGAGAATGGATGAAAAATTGTGTTGCTAATCAGAATCAATACATGCATCAGTATCAATACGATCTTATCAGTTCTCATTCCTCTCTATCACACTAGATGCTGTTATGCAAATCAAATTTTTCACACCGAGTCCATCTTATCTAGTTTGTGGTTATTTGTAAATGATTGGAAGTGTGCCTAGATGGCATGAGCGACTGTGTTTTCCTTTGCCATATCACAAAGACGTTAGCACAAGTTCAGAGCTAACTTCTCAGAGTTTTGCTACCTCTTCGGTGTTTCACAGCTGGAAGTAACATGCCATTTTAACTGTGACTTTATTGATCCACTGCAGCTAGAAAGTCAGAGTAATCATGATGTTGTTTGGACTGAAAAATTTTGATTATGTTTTGTCATAACTTCAGTGTAGAATCAAGATGCATGTTTAAAACAAGAACTTTCCCTATCATCCTATCAGAGCTGCACATATGCAACCCATAATCTCTCTATTTTTCCATCTCATAGTATTTGTTAATGTTGTGATCTCCACACACCAATCCTCCAGTGTCCAGCTCTTCTTCCCCCTTTCCTTCAGAATATCCAATATTGTTCTATTTTTGCTTTCAGGGATGCTTCTTTAATTTGGAGTATGTGCACTCCAATGTTCATATTCATTGCATAGTCCTCCTCAGACTTTATTCTTTATCTTTTTTCATCATAATCACTGCTTTCTAAGCATCTTAAAAAGCCTTTGAAAGTTTTCCCAAGATTTATGCACAAACAAATATATTATGATTCCACACCATGTGAATCTGAGATCAAAGAGTTCTGGTTCAGATTTACAGTTATGGGGAATCTAAATGGATATTTTGAAATTTCTTTCTGAATTACACAATTTTTCTCCAAGTAATCTGTATGTTTATGTCCCCAATACATTTTATTTCCTTTTTATTTATACAGATCCTGTGTTTATTTCTTCATATTTCCATCCTCTAATTCAGTGGTTCCCAACCTCGGGTCCCTGGACTCCCAAGGGGGTCCACATCTTTTTTTGGTAGTTGGTAGGAACGGGAAGGGAAACAATGCAGAAGAAGACTGAATGACAACAACTATAGAAATTGCGCAAACTTTTGGAGGCTGTGCGATTGTTATAATGGCGTGTTGGGTCGTTGTAAACAAATTTATAATTGTAATATTTGTTAAATTATTACCAGCAAGGGCGGAAACACAAGCAATATGCTAAAACATCGTGCTACTCAACATGGCATTAAGTGTGACGTCAGTTTCAACGCACCAACTGGTGCCTGAAACTGACGTCAGATTGCGGGAGTGAACTCTGAACTCAGCACTGCCCACTAGTGGAAGTCAACGTGAAAGAAGCATGGAAGTATGAGGACAGCGACGCATGAGAACGTTTGAAACGGACGTCCCTAATTACGTACGTAAGGGAGCATAAATGGGCCTTAATGGGGTCTTCAGGGAAAATGGGTTGGGAACCATTGCTCTATTTCATAGACAATGTGACTCAATTTAATGAATATCAGGAGACTCAGAATCAGGATTGAGGTTATTAAGATCCCACATTACTTATACAGGACTCTGTGAGCTGGACTGAAAGGAGACCAAACTTTGAAAGAGTGGCCTCAGAGAAATACATGGTTTGACTGGTTGGGGGAGGGAAAAAGGAAACAAAATCACTGAATGCATTTTCTCTCAGCAGCTCGATACCCTTGAACAAGGTGTATGAGCTACGATCTGCTCCAGTGAAGTTGCGCAATGTCCACAAGGGCTGTAGCAGCTCCCAGGTGTGCAAAGTTATGCTACTGAATGGGGATATGCAGGGCAGGCTGAAAAAAAAATAGAGCTCATGTGTTCTTTCAACCCAGTACAGGTTAATAAAGGTTATAAAAGAAGGTGCAGTTCTGGCATTTGGAACCTTTTTCACTCTAAGAGATCCAAAAAGCAAAAACAAGGTTGTCCTTTGTTTGCACAGCTATAAACCTTTTACATCTGTTTAAGAAAAACAACAAAAGATACAAAAGAAGCCATGTTTCAGTCCCAATGAAATGTTCCAGCATGATTTTTGAGGTTTCTGCAGCAGCCTGCATACACAAACATGCATGTCTTTTGCCTGCCATATGACACCCAGGCACAAAGACACACGCCACAGCCATGCAAACAGGATTTTTCCACTTCCAGACAAAATGAGATTATTTTTTGCCATTGAGATTATTCCAGGCGAGTGCTCATATTGTGTCTCAACCCTGCTTGGGCAACAAACAGCACTTCTGCACATGCAAGAAAAATATTGAACAAAATAATAGAATAAAAAAAGAGGCGTAAATTGGCTGGTTGCACCTGCAGGGCTGAACACGCTCAGCCAGGACTTGCTCATTGTTCACATCATTCAATCTCCTGGCAAACACGCTGTTGCACAAGCAGAAATGAATTGTCTGCTGGGTTGGAGTTGAGAGCAAACAAGCGCACCTTTCAATCCATTCCTAAGTCAGGGATGGCAAGCCCTGGAAATGGCCACATTAGTCTGTGGTTGATAAGTGGCATCCCATTCTCCCAACCTCATCATAAGCAGCACACTTCATCTTCAACACCCCTCCTGGTGATATTAAAACACAATCTGTGGTTTGCTGCAACTTTGTTAACCATTTTTATATTTCATGCATAGATTAAATCTCAGTGTGCAGCAGACTTTGAGGGATGTATCAATCATATGCTCTGGCTGTTGTTTCGAAAGCATGTAGACAGAAAACACGTCGTATATTATCCCTGATTTGGTTGTCAGAAAATTGAAGTGTCAAGCATGGAGGTAAATTATTTTAAAGTCTTTGATCTACTGTTTCTCAGGGGCCTCACTAATTAAAAGATCGACATCCATCAGGTTCACCTGGAGTAGACGGCAGCACAGATACTGTACTGTAGTAGTTAATTTCCCGTACTACTCCTGTGTGGCTTCAAATTGCAGCAATTGGATTTTAATCTGTGTACCACTGATTAGTCATTTGGCTCCCCAGCCGCTGTGTAATTTGTTCCACAACAGCGAGCGGAACAGGCACGTGCTCACACACACATTTCGCAGAGGCACACACACATGCATGCATGCATGCATGCATGGTTGCAAAGTGACTCACATACATGAATGCTTGAATAGGTGGGACACCTGAGAAGCTGATAAAAAGGAGTGAGAGAATAACCAAAATGGCAAAAAAAAAGATATTACAAGCTCAGAAAGTGAGGCAAAGTAGCATGAGACATTCCAGTAGTCTGTTCTGAAATTCAAGGATCTCAGCGCCCTCTTGTGGCCACACAGTGCAATGCATGTGCTTCAATAATTAGATTGATTGTCTGCATTGACTGAGCGTACAGATGTCCAGAGGGGATGGACAAGGTTGCTCACTCAAGTCAATCTACTTGGACTGTCACAGCAAAGTGGGTGGAAGTCTCAGTATGTGGCCAGAAAGGAGATGAAGAGTCATTTTACCTGAGGGGGAATGAAATGAGTGACAAAGTCTGCATAAGAGGTAGGAGGGGTGATGGTGGATTTGGACATGCATCCGCAGGCAGCTACGTTTGTCCTGAAAATCTTAATTTCTGTACAAATCCAAAAAAAATTAAGTAGCAAAAGTCCACTGCTTTCTTTAAAATCATAACCGGGGACATTTTCAGCATAATATCGTCATCTGTGCGCAGAGAACCAAAGATATAGAAGAATTTAAATATACAGCCATCTTTCTGCAACGCTCTCATCTTACACTGCTGTTCAAAGCTCCACCCACCACACAAGCACAGGCATGTGCATTTTCTCCATATGACCCAGCTTCACCATGCAGGAGTTAAACGTCACCTTTGTGATTCATCCATTGCAGCACACTCTTTTTAGAGACTGTTACTCATTGTAGCACTCCCAGGAAACAGACTGGGTTTTCTAGAGTCCAAATACTTGTGTCAGTTACTCACAAAAATAACCATTTAAGAGAAAAAACATTGAATCCACCAGCCTGGCTTGGTCTCAGTTTGAGTTTTGCTTCTTTTATTGTGCAACTCTCATGAGTTCCCTTATGTTTCTCTGTTGTCCTTTGTAATTCCACATTCTGCATTTCAATTGACCTCATCTTTTGTTCAAATTTGGCCAATTTGTTCTATGATTTTCCACCTGATTAGTTTATTAAGATGATTACCTTTTCAGTATTTAAGCTTTTCAGCACCCAGTATAAAGGGCAGTATCCTTTAGGAGTCACCATTTTAATTCAAAGTATGAAGAATTTCACGGTCATACATGAGACAATGAAAATGTCTCAATGAAAAAATAAAATAAATAAAATGAAAAAAAATATATAAAAAAAAAGGAGTTGCACAGTTTTATAAACAATGCAAAGTTTGCATGATCTGTTCATTTTATACCAATGTAGAGGTTCAAGATGACTAAATCTGACAGGTAATACCAGTAACTCTTCAGGGAAAACATGCATCCCAACATTTACAAGGAACTTTTGACACTTGCCACCCCAGTAACATTTCTTGTAGCCTTTTCCCATTTACCACCCCCTTTAAATGCAAGAGGGTGTTAACAAAACTACCCTAAATTAGCAGCCTCTTCTATCAGGACAATAGTGGCTGTTCACCAAGTTTTCAAACTTACCAGATACTAAGCCTATGTCGGCATCTATGCTACCACAGACTAAGTGTCCGATCCTGACTGGTCAGAGTTCTTTTGACTGCAGGAGATCCTACTTGATTTGAGTTACTTTAGGTAGGTATGTTGTAGATTTATCTTTTTTTTTTTTTTTTTTTTATATATACACAATTTCTTTTAACATTCATTGTAGCAAGTATAAAAAAAGGCCTAAACTGTTTTTTTTCATACAATAATTTACCAGAGAAAAAATCCAAGATTAAAAGAATGTGTAAAACAAAGTGACGAGACTGTGTGAGAAAGAAAATCAGAAATAAGTATTTGATTAGTGTAAACATGACAACATTATAAAAAGGAAACCAATAAGAACACAAAAATAAAATTAAGAAAAATGAATAACTGGGATTATAGAATTAGGTTGCTCAAAGAGATAAGGGCGAATTGAACAGGGAAAGCAAGTCTTAAAATAAAATCATGGTGACAGTTAAAATGTAGTGTTAATTTACTCAAAAAGATGTAAACGCTACACTTGTGATGTGACTGTTCTTCACTATACAGAATCATAAGTTGCCATTAGATGACTGGAACCAGATGTGAGTTTCTGTTGTACTAATTGGTAGAATTTCAGATATTATGTAGACTATGCCAAGTTGAGCAAATAAGTAAATGTATGAGAAAGGAAATTGAAAGTAAAAAAAATGCTCATTACACACAGACTGAAAAGTTCTATTATGGAGAAAAACCCTTGGAACATTTTATAGAGCTACTAACACATCCAGATATAATACATTTAATTGTCATTGTAAGGTTGTACCATGCACTTTTGTCCACTAGGTGGCGACAATAACCTGCACCAAGTGTTGCCACAGTGCTAAACCCCAGCAGGTACAAAGCTGTCCATAGTTGCTCACCTTCTCACATTGTCCCCCGCTGTCACAAATCTTAAAAAAGGAGTCCAATTGTCCCAGAGGGCATGAAAATAAACCCTCTGTTGCTCTCAAGACTGCCCTCTCTATGAATAATTATTTTCCATACCTTCTTTATCCTCCTCAAAGATCAAGTGGTGCTAGAGCTCTACCATCTGTGTGCAGGGTGGAGGTAACCTAAGAGCAGGTCATTATATACTACAGTGGGTCCAGAAAGTATTCAGACCCCTTTAAATTTTTCACACTTTATTTCATTGCAGCCATTTGCTAAAATAAAATAAAAAAAAAAAACATTTTATTTCTCATTAATGTAAACTCAGCACCCCATCTTGACAGAAAAAAATCTGAAATGAAAAAAAGATCAAACTGAAATATCCCATGGTCGTAAGTATTCAGACCCTTTGCTCAGTATTGAGTAGAAGCACCCTTTTGAGCCATGAGTGTTCTTGGGAATGATGCAACAAGTTTTCCACACCTGGATTTGTGGATCCTCTGCCATTCTTCCTTGTAGATCCTCTCCAGTTCCATCAGGTTGGATGGTGAATGTTTGTGGAAAGCCATTTTCAGGTCTCTCCAGAGATGCTCAATTGGGCTTAGGTCAGGGCTCTGGCTGGGCCAGTCAAGAATGGTCACAGAGTTGATCCGAGGCCACTCCTTTGTTACTTTAGCTATGTGCTTAGGGTCATTGTCTTGTTGGAAGGTGAACCTTCAGCCCAGTCTGAGGTCCTGAGCACTCTGGAAGAGGTTTTCTGCCAGGATATCTCTGTACCTGGCCGCATTCATCTTTCCTTCAATTGCAACCAGTCGTCCTGTCCCTGTAGCTGGATGAAATGGCTGCAATGAAACAAAGAGTAAAAAATTTAAAGGGGTCTGAATACTTTCCATACCCACTATATGGTCAAACATTGCAATTATTTAGAACAAAAAGTACAATTTTAAAAATGTATTTGGCTTCAATAGAAAAACCATATTGTTGACATGTCAACATCTAAGCTAGTTACCTTTAAAAAAAAAAAAAAAACAGCACATAAAAAAGGAAATTCTGGAGCATTTGTGCTGATTTAATGGTGTTTCTCTATGTATTTACTATTTAGCTTAGTTTTAGTAAAGCTTAGCAAAAAAAATTATTTTTATTTTTTCTGAAAACACTGACTGCACAGCCCCAGTATGAGGCTATAATGGAGTTTGGTCAGGACAGGGTTATCATTCTATGTTACCAACACATGAAAAGTATGACAGTTGTAAATGGACTTTACTTATACACTGCTTTTTTAGTCATGTTTACCACTCAAAGCCCTTTTACACTACATGTCCCATTCACACACGTATACAGCCCTTCTATTGATTGTTTTACAAAGTGCTCAATCTATTACACTCAGTGATAGGCACGTCATGAGGCAAAGCGGGGTTCAGCGTTTTGCCCCAAGACACTTCGACATGTAGTCTTGGGAAGCCAGGGATTGGTCCACCAACCATCTGGAAGCCAGATGATTGTTCGTCTACCTGAGCTAAAGGGGCTCCCAATGCTCAACTTCCTTAGTGAAAAGAGTGAACATTTAGGAGCTTAACAGTATTGAATAACTCAATATTAGCCTTTAAATGTAACCCAGACCACTCTTTCTTTAACTTGACCAAGTCATTTTCTCTCTACAGCCGATTCAAACCCCATTTTAAAGATGCCCCCTAAAAACAAATAATACGGCATTCTTCTTGCATCCTACCTGTACTCTGAGCTCTCTCCAGCCAGTAGGAGTCAGTCCAACGTTGACTCTTGTTTTCTCTTTCTTCTCTCTCTCCTCTTCTGAATCAGCCGCAGTGTGTGCTCAAAATGGTCAGGGTGTTGATATCCGGTTGCTGATATGTGATGTGGTGCGTAAAGCAAAACTCAGCTGTAACGTCACGCAGCTTCCCAGATGCAAAGGTTTCTCAAGTTTTGTCAACCTCTGCACGCTGTTGGGCCAAAGTTTTAAAGGTTTGACACTTTAAAATCCAAGCAAAAGAAGGCACTTGGACTTCTCTACAGGTTTTGTGCATGTTTCTTTAAACATAACACACTTGAAAAAGTTCTTACCGTCAAAGTTAAGCGTCGTGGAAGTACGGTGAGGATCCAAATACAGCTCACTAGGAGTCAGGAGGATAAAGAGCAAATAAATTTCCAGATTTAAATCTTTAATAAGGTGCTGCTGAGGCACACATTGTACAAGAATCAGCAACTCCTTAAATCTTAGCCAGTGCAAAAAATAGACTTGCCGATTAATAGCACTGTCATGGACGAAGCAGTAATGATGATGATTATATACACTTTATTGATCTCACGGCGGAGAAATTCATTCATTTCCAGTTCAACACATCCAAGAACAGGAACAGCAGAACATAAACATAAACATAACAGGATCGGGTAGACTGAGGCAGCAGCAGCAGAACACAGGAGGCTTTGTTCAAACTGGGTTTTTTTTTTTTATTTACCCAAAAACCAGTTAACTCAAAAGTTTAACATACAATCAATCAGACTCAAAAATCAGAACTAAAGAGAAGTCAAACAAGTGAATGACAGAACATAAACAAACTGACCTCCCGAACAATCAAACAGGGGAACTTAAGTATCAGTCTAGCAAAACCAAAAGTAAACACAAGGGGGGATAAGATGGCTACCATATCTGAAACAAAGCAAGACCACAAAATAAATCCCCAAATTACACTGCAGCTTATGGTGTGGTCCAACGAAGGTGGTGGCTGCTGATTAAAAGTTCTCTCCTCGGCCACGCCTTTGCTGCACCAGGACGGAGAGGAGAGACTGAACCCTTGGCAACTCAAAGACAAGAAACAAATATTAATACAAATATAAACTGAACTTTCAGTGCCGGGGGTGTATCCATGATTGTTAGAAAATTTTAATAATCTAGTAAAAAAACCAAGTGTTTAAACTTGTGGCTGCAAATAAAATTTAGTGGCAAGATACTGGTGGTAAGGTGTATATATTACCATGTGTTGCTGGCCATCACAAGCACTCAGTAAAAACAAGTATGACAAACTGGTGGAGAATGGGAGCTGAGCTTAAATACTGACAAGGTTATCATCTTAATCAAGAAATCAGGTAGAAAATGTGAGAACAAACTGGCCAAATACAACAATACAATACAAATACAACAATAAATGAGATCAATTGAAATACAGAATGTGGAAATAGAAGGACAACACAGAAACATAGGGGAACTCGTGAACCATTGGACAATAAAAGAAGCCAAAGTCTTCTTCTCTCTCTCCCTAAACTCTGACCAAGTCAGGCTGGTGGTTTAAATGATTTTTCACTAACCAGTTCTCTAGTAGCAGACCACCAGAACTTTCACATAAGTTGAAAGTTAACCAAAACTGTAAAGTAATAGATGCAAAAACCATGAGGAGAAAAAAA
Source organism: Leptatherina wallacei (assembly GCA_028567055.1). NCBI lineage: Eukaryota > Metazoa > Chordata > Actinopteri > Atheriniformes > Atherinidae > Leptatherina > Leptatherina wallacei. The sequence goes on along the minus strand of JAOXYM010000024.1, from coordinate 5,437,933 downwards.
TCTGCATGGATCCATGGTGATCTTTTCCTGTAGACTTTACACAAATGTTACCCTTTTTGCATTTAGTAATACGAAGTATTTATCATTTTTATATAAGTACGTATTCAAGCCATTACATCACTGAGAAGTCATCATTAAGAGACCATCAGTCAGTAACTGGGCCACGGCAAGGACAAAGAAGCCGATGATTGTTTACAGTGTTTAAATGATAAATTGTCCTGTTCCAGAAACTAATTATCTGACTCATACTTGTTGCATAGCAAGAGGTCCTCTACATTTATTAGTGTTAATAGAAGAGAGGGATATCCTCACTAAAGTGATTAGATAAAACTTAATGCTATAATTCATTTGCTCTACATTAAAGTTAATTGGTGGCTTACGCTGTACACTTAACTACAAATGATACCTTGGATACGATGCAGTATCGTCGGTGTGGAGCCGTTATAATCACTTCAAAGATTTAAACATGATCTCACTTCATCAACTTTTATAAGATCAGCTGCTGGTATCTAAGCAATAAATATCACTTAGAAATTCTGACCTTTACATGTAAAGCCATGGTTTTATATGTGTGGAGCCAGCAAGTTCTGTCTGTCAGATGTAGGCATATTGGGCCTTTTTGGAGATAGAAATTTTGACCTTTAATTATGGTGCAAAAAATTATATAAATGTTTAAAATGTAAGCGCTGAATGGCAGACTGAAGCTGAGACCTCTAAGTAGCAAGTCACAATTGTCATGGTCAGTCTATATAATGATTCACAAAAGTACTTGACGTCCCTGTTCATGTGTAAATACAAACTCCAACAACAATCACCTCTATTAGAGGAGGGTATGTCCTAACAGTGACATCGCTTTAACATTTAACATTGATCTATTCATTTTAGATGCTGATTGAATTCTATTGAGGTCAATATACATGTCGGAAAGTTTTACTAAAGGGGTACATCATGTGCCAAGAAGCGTTTCCAAGATGACCTTACTAAGATTCCTGTCAGGAAACTTTTTACTATCTAGGACTGTATGCGCTGTTAAGTTCGTACCCAGTTTCCTTAACACTATTAAGAGTCAGAGTTGAAGCTTAAGAATAAAAAGATTTACTTGCAAGGAGTGCGAAAGACGTTTTACAACCAGAATTTGCACTGACATACATTGGATAGTGTCAGA
>JAOXYM010000024.1:5394063-5407248 GCA_028567055.1 Leptatherina wallacei | reverse complement strand
GTCTTAATGTGACTACTGAAGTTCAGGTCTGATTCCATGACTACACCCAGGTTTCTGGCTCTGTTGGTGGTTTCTAGTTTAGCTGTCTGAAGTTGAGTGATGACTTTTAATCTTTCCTCTTTGGCTCAAAAGTATGATTTCAGTTTTGTCTTCATTTGAAGAAAGTTCTGACACATCCAGTTCTAATCTGATCAATGCATCTGATCAGCGATTGGATCGGACTATAGTCTCCTGGTGAGATGGTTATGTGGACCTGTGTGTCATCAGCATAGCTATGGTAACATATTTTGTTGTTTTTTTATAATACAGGCAAGTGGGAGCATGTAGATGTTGAACAGCAGTGGCTCCAGGATGGAGCCTTGGGGAACTCCACAGGTTATTTTAGTTTAATCAGATTTATAGTTACCTATAGACACAAAGGCCTGATTTATCAAAGGTGTGCACCTCTTAAAACACGTGTAAACTAGATAACGTGCCGCAGCTGATTTACTAAGCTGGCACATCTAGGGTCGAAATAGCACCTCAATGCATTTTGCGCTTTTGCCTTGAATGGATATGCAATCTGGGCGTTTCTGCCAGAAGGCGCAAAATACTGGGAGGAGAAAATGGAAATAAATCAGCTTTGCATGCACGTGATTTACTAAACGTGGAACGGATTGCACCGGCTGTTTTTGCGCCTATATTTAGCGCTTCTGAAATGCAGACGGCTGCAGCTTGCATAAGAGGAAATAATCAAATGCTGCAGAATTGCCGAGGAGCATCAGTCTGATTCAGAATATTTTCTCATAGCAGGTTGGAGGCGATGACTGAACTTCTGGAACAATATCTTGACATGAAAACGGATCATTTGTGTGAATGTTAAAATCACACCAGTTGTTTAGACAAACGTCAAGAGGAGACACGTTTATATTTATTATGTCAATAACAACAATGTCATTAACAGAACATGTTTCAGTTTGTGCACATACCTTGTTCCACAACTGGGTAATGCGTGACATACCCCGGTATTATCTGCTCCTCGTAGAAAGTGCGCTGCACCTGTTGATCAGTATTGATCAGAGAAATCTCTGTCGGCCCCTCACCTGTCTTATTTGCCAAGGGTTTTATGTTCTCCATCTAACATCTTACCATCTCTTCTTAACCTCATCTTACGTTCTTCTTGTTTTTCCAACTGCATTTACTTTTTGTCAAATACCCTCCCGTATTGCATCCTTCTGGTCACATTAAGATGTCTTTGCTACATTTCTATTCTTCCATTAATATTTCGATCTCCATTTGTTTTCTGTTTGCACCTTTCTTGCTCTCCTTCTACACAGCAAATCAATTGCGCACGCTAAATCATCTTTTAAATAAGGCTGTTTGCGCCCGTTATCAATTGCGCAATCAGTCTTAGTCGATCACCCGCAACTTATGGAGACACAAGAAGCCCAATTTAATTGCGACGCACGCGAATCTGCGCTCGCTATTTAGGGCCAAAGTAGTCCCTGTCTTTTAGATAGGGCTCAAACCACTTAATTGCAGTGCCAGAAAGTCTGGCCCAGTTTTTCAGCCGGTCTAGTAAGATGTTATGTTTGATAATCTGTTGGCAATAGTTCTGTTGGGTCATATGGGTTGTGGAATGGGATTTATAGATTGCGTTCCACAGACCCTGACGGATTGTTATCTGGTGAGTTTGGAAGTTGAACATCCAACATGGCAAAGACAAAGACACCTGAGGCTGTGGTTATGGTTAAGTAATTTATTACTCAGTGAAACCAAAAAGGAAAGAAGAAACACAAATTGAGAAGGGAAGCAAACAAAAGTTACATAAAGCTTCAGTCAACAAGTAAAAGTTGAGGTGATCAACTAAACAAAACCACAAAATGCACACCCTCTACTTTTTACCAGTCAATGGCCTGTCTGTAACCAAACACATAATCTGAACACATAAAACAAGCGAAAAGGTTAACCGGGGGAGTGGTTATATGATTAATGGGAGTTTATTCTTGTTTTTCCTGCAAGAAAGATTAAAAAATATTCATTGGTCATCAGTAAAAGATTTTTTTTAAATTAGTCTGTGGAAAATTCAGTGGCTTTGGGTGTTAACTAATCCCTGAAAATGGCAAAACCAAATGGGCACTTACACATTCAGGTTTTAAAGTTCCAATTCAAAAAACAAAAAGATAAACCCTATTCCTACCTACAATTACATAAGCTACCGCAAGTCAAAATCTCTGCAGCCTCTGAGGTTAAAAGGAAAAAGATCGTTGGTGTGAGTGTGCATCAAGAAAACTAAAGCTGCCCTCATTACAAGCAGTGTAAACAAATGCCTCATTATACATAACTTATAGAGATAAAACGGAAACTTTACCAAAATCTTGCCCTGCTTAGAGAGAGCCTGTCATACAGCGAACACACACCATGGCTTTGTCAAAGCTGACAAATACATACATCATTTACAGCCTTTTGAAAGTAAGCAGTCATGAACAAAACATGAATACATACAAACACAAACAGGAGGCATCATGGCAACCTGCTCACACCAAACAACAAGGGTGCAGCAGCCAGTGCTGGATGGCAGAGCCTGGAAAAGTGTAGATAGTTCTCCACAAACAAAATTACAAGCAAAATGTTCCTCGTAAATGACCACGTCCTGGCCAGGGAGGCTGGGAACACCATGCTGTAACAACAGAACAGTATAGTACAATATAGGATGTCAACTCTTTTCCATGAACATTGATATCACACGCCGCTCTTCCAAATCAATCACAGACTGACGGTACCACAGCCGGAATACATTCCTAGCCAAACCCATTTCTCTTGAAAATCATCATATCCCAGTACTCATCACCGACAGGAATCCCAAACAGCCCCAGACACATACTTCTATCATCCGATGTTTCAATTCCATTCCCCCATACTTTTTAATCTGTACACGTTGCCTCTTGGGGACGTCATCAGGAGACACGGTGTTGATTTTCACAGCTGTGCTGATGAAACGCAGCTTTACATGGTCTCCTGATGACCTATAACACCCTTTTAAACTGTATTTTAGATATTAAGTCATGGATGGCAGAAAACTTCTTACAGCTCAACCAGAACAAGACTGAGGTTTTAATCATCGGTCCTGAAGACAAGAGAGAGATCATTTTACCAGTATTACAAAATAATAAACCTTCTCACTGTGTGAGAAATCTGGGTGTTCTTTTTGACTCTGAGCTGGATTTTATTCCACACATTAGAAATGTAACAATGACGGGATTTTATCATCTTAAAAACATCGACAATCCGCTCTTTTCTTTCTCTTGCCAGCACGGGGTTGCTGTTGCATGCTTTTATTTCTAGTACATTAGATTATTGTAATGCCCTGCTCACTTCCTAAAAAGAGTACTTCTAGGTGACATTTATTCCAGAACTCAGCGACACGAGTTCTGATGAGGACCAGGGGGCGGGAACACATTACACCAGTTTTAAAATCGTTGCATTGGCTCCCAGAGTGTTACGGGATTGACTTTAAGGTTCTTTTAGCTGTTTATAAATGTCTGACCTGCTTTTAAACTAAAGGCCTTTGTGGACCCTGAGGTCCTCTGGTACCGGCCTTTTAACTATTCCTAAAGTTAGGACTAAAACTTACCATGAAGCCTTGTTCCATTATTATGATATTTATATTGAGTTTGTATGCTTTTTTTATTTTAATTGTATTTATTTATTGTATTCATTCAGTTAAGAGACAGTCACTAGGGATGGGAGTTCATGTTTGTGTACATTGACGTGGGGGTGGTGAGAAAGTGTTCAGGTGCTTTGTGTGTTTGTGTGGGTGAATGCAGTTGTATGATTATGTGATGACTGTATAATGAGGGGTGTGTTTAAAATTTCTGTTATAAACTGGTGTGTGAATTTTATGGTGTGTATTTTTATGATATGCCTTATATTGGTTTTACTATATAAAGCACTTTGTGTTGCTTCTGCATGAAAAACGCTTTATAAATAAATTTGAATTTTAATGTAACATGATGAAATAACCACTTAAAAGATTGCCAATAAATTAGATTAGTTTCAACCATTAATAAAATAATTTGTCTCTTGCTCTGGAAAAGCTACTTCAGACCAATAACAGCTGTTACAAGTGAGAACAACAGACTCCAATCAACATTTAATGATCTCCAAATCATTATCAGTAAATCCCCTGACTTTCTTAACAAACTTTACTGTGGGCTGTGGAGTCCAAATGGGTCACAACATGACTTTAATCAAGTCGGAATGAGTCATGATCACAGTCAGGTAAATGAGTAAAGTGGTTTGTACCATTATGTTTCCCATTATTTTCACTGCTTTTAACACAGAGTAATTTAGAGCGTTAGAGTGTGGTCGTAAAGGGAAAATAACTCGCATCACACCACCAGCACGCTTATCTGTTGATACAAGGCAGGATGGATCCATGCTTTCATGTCGTTTCCACCAAATTCTGAGCCTAGCATCTGAATGTGGAGCTGAAATGAAGACTCATCAGACCAAAAAATGTTTTTCTCCATCTCCTATTGTCTATTGGCTATTGTTTATTGTTTGGTGAGTCTGTGTGAATTGTAGCCTCAGTTTCCTGTTCTTAGCTGACAGGAGAGCCACCCGGTGTGGTCTTCTGCTGCTGTAGCTCATCTGCTTCAAGGTTGGACGACGTGTTGTGTGTTCAGAGATGATATTCTGCATATCTTGGTTAAAACCAGTGTTCATTTGACTTCCTGATGCCTTTTTTTAAAAATCATTTCCAACCAGTCTGCCAATAAGTCATTGCAAGAAGACATTCCAGACAACAGCTGCTCACTGGATATTTTCTCTTCCTCAGACCATTCTCTGTAAACCCTAGAGATGGTTGCGTGTGTAAATCCCAGTAGATCAGCAGTTTCTGAAATACATGCCACATTCAAAGTCGCTTAAATCCCTTTTCTTCTCATTCTGATGCTCTGTTTGAACTTCAGAGTCATCTTGACCATGACTACATGTATTGAGTTACTGCCATATGATTAACAAATGACTAAACAGATGGACTTTATAAATGGGTTTGTGAGTGTATATTCTTATGTTTCTGTTTGTAAATGTAGTTTCTAATAGTTGTCTAATAGACAGAAGTTATTATCTTAAATGAATGACAGTGACTATTTAGATTTTCTTACTGCAGTTTTTCTGTCCTCTTACATCTTGATGTGCTACCATTTTTGAAGATATTAGGAAATTTAATCACTTTTAAATCATGAACTCTGACATTAACAATGCAGGGATCTTTTTTCTTCTTCCATTCAACCAAAGATCAACATTTAAAATATTTTGCTGTAACTTTGAACCTGCAGTCAGGTGACTTCAACTCAAATAAAAACTTGTTGCTCTGTCCATGGTTCTGAATTGGCCCCGACGCCTCATTGTTTGGCTAAATTCCCAATTTTCCAGAAATAGCTCTTTTGGTGTCCCTGTGATCCTGAATAATTTATTGCGAACCGTCGCTCCGGTGTGACATTTGCTCACATCGTCCCCGGGTAACCGCGGGCAGGAGCATGAATCCCTCATCAGAGCACGGAAAGGTCAAGTGATATTGATCTCACCATCCAAACACGCTCTATATTGTTAAACCTCCAAAGTTGGGATCAGGTCGAACATGAGACAGGGCTGTCTACGAGTCTCATTATCACTCTGCTCTCCTTGAGGCTGTGTTCGGGAAAACTAGGTATAGGAGCAGTTAGATTTGGGATAATAAACCTCAGGTGCAGGACACCGACGGTTGCAAACTGGTGGTCAGTCTGTGGTGCGTAAAACGCGCGCTTCGGGGCGGGGACTACTTTGGAGAGGCTGCGCTCAAGAGCACATAAGCGCGGCTCTCCGCATCTACAGGTTGCTTTAAGTATCTCTCCTCATCTCTGAACATTTGCAGGTGTAGAACACATCTTGTGGACATGGATAAGTGGTTAAGGCTTTTGGATTAAAATTTGGACTCGTGAGCAGATCCACGGCACTATACCTGATTCCCAACCGTCCTCAACAACAATGAAACTATACAGCGAGGGGTTTTTCAGTCAGCAGCTGTCCTGTAAACATTTCCACGGAGGACCTCGCGTTTTAATCGATACCACCATGTCACAGGTCCCTCACAGCAGCTGCGCCGCGGAGACAACAGCAACATAATGGCATGTAGGAGCGGGTGCTGCTGCGGCTCCGGTCCCATCAACGAGGATAACGCGCGCTTCCTGCTGCTGGCATTGTTCATCATCATCTATCTACTGTGTGGGGCCGCCGTCTTCTCGGCGCTGGAGCAGCCCAAGGAGCGAGAGGCGAAGGAGCGCTGGGCGCAGAGGTTTGAGCATTTCTCCCAGAAGTATAACCTGAGTAAGAAGGACTTGAACAACTTCCTGAGGAACTACGAGGAGGCAAACGTGGCAGGTATCCGCGTGGACACGATCAGACCACGGTGGGACTTCACGGGAGCTTTTTACTTCGTGGGAACTGTGGTGTCGACCATTGGTGAGACAGATTAACACGCGTTTCTAAGCGTAAAATGCAATTTGATGGTCAAAATAATCAATGCAGCATGAAAAATGCAATTTGTGAAGCCCTTCTTTGCTTGGGGACATGATTAGTTTTTAACTCCTGTATGTGTTACACACCTTTTCCTAAAGTATTACTCACTAAGCCTCAAATAGTCTGACAGTCTTCTTTCTTTTGCTGATATTATCACAAACTCTCCAACATTAAGGCCAATAAAAAGATCAGTTTAGGTATGAAATACAGTCTTATAATTTAAGGGAGCTACTTGAAGAAGAAAAAACTCCCTTAGAGCGCATTTGTCTGTGAAGATTTGCTGTTTGCCTCAGAAATGTTTGTCTACGACTGTCTGAGAGCATCCATGCATTGGTGTCAGTGTGGCAGACAGAGCAAGAACACTGCTGTTGACCCTTTGTTGTCAAAACCTTCCCCTCTGGTTTTTCCCCCACATGTCCTTATTTCCTCTACATGATTTGCCTTTCAAACCTCTGGTGTGAAGGGATTTTCATTGACTGTCAGTGTGACAAACCGCCTGATGGGAAAGAATTTCAGCTCATCACAGAAAAAAATAAGAAGTATGTCGATGTAGGATTGAGTCGTCATGGTTTATATGGAGACAATCTGTATAAAACACTGTGTTCAGAGATTTATGGTCCCTAAAAAGCAAATACATTGATCCCATGACGGTTGAAGCCACCATTTCCTCACATTTCGACAGTGCGGCACCACATCCAGATTTGTCACATCTTTCAGTCATGTATCAGCTGAGTTGCCGCCTGAGTTAAGAAGCATTATTTTTCTGTTTTGACCAAGCAAATCCAGTTCCAGGCTCAGACAGTGTCAGTAATGTCGTATTTAATATGAATGTTTGATTTCAAAAAGACCACAGCTTATATCTGATCACCAAAATGACAGACAAGTCATCGAAAATGATTTGATTCGCTTTAATCCCGCTGACAATTACACTGACAGCAAGTAAATCTCAGCAATCCTGTTATCTTTTTTTCCGTCTCTAAAGTTTGTCTGGATGTATTTTCGATCAGAGAAACTACAAATACAACCTTTGTGAGCGAGCATAGCATCACACATAGGAACATACAATTTCAAAGGCGTCTTTTATTGTGTACGTGAGCATCAGATAGAAGTTCCACTGATGCAAACACTTCAGTGAGTGTTTACATCAGTGAGACTGAGATTTATTTCTGGATCAGGGAGCCGGTGCTTTGAAAAATAAACGTATTCACTCTCTCATGGACAATTACACCTATCATTCAAAGCAAGCCCATTCAGTATGTCTCCCAATACATACATGACTCTCAGGAGAGCGTATACAGCTTGGGTTGTCAGAAAATATAAAAAGAAACTAGAAGTTAAAGAAAAGACACACATAGAGAAACAAGATTGTGCAATTAATAGCAACAAGTTTCACATTGTGCCAACAGTGCAAATAATAACATGAAATAGCTTGTTGAACAGAGTAGCCAGTCGGCAATCGTTTGTCTGAACTTAATTACATTTAATGACTTCCATTAATAGTTTATGAACATTATTAGTTCTTCCATTATTTGTTTTACTTTCACCCATGAGAGGAATCTCCTGATAAATGGCAGATTTTGTGTTGTGAAAGATGATAGGAAACGACAAAATAATGCTTTTTGAATTAAACCAGCATTAAAGTAATCAAATTACTTTTTATTTAGCTTACATGAATTTACATATTTTCATTATCCCCCCCATTTTTATAACACGTATTTCAATTTAGGGTTGCGGGGGAGCTGAACCCTATCCCAGCTATTAGCAGGCGAGAGGCAGGGTACGCCTTGGACAGGTCGCCTGTCTGTTGCAAGGCAAACACATAAACAAACAACCTCATTCACTCCGAGGGAGAATTTAGATTGACCATTTAACCTAACATGGATGTCTTTGGACAGTGGGAGGAAGCCGGAGTACCCCGAGAGAACCCACGCATTCGCAGGGAGAACATGCAAACTCCACACAGAAAGGCAACTTTTCAAACCTCATCATTTGCATCATTTGTGCATGTTCTCAGAAATTAACATTGCGTATTTGCAAGCTCTAACATACGAGTAACTACTAGGGGGCAGTGTAGGAACCAGTTTGAGATGATGTAAGGTAAAAGGATCCACAGTGGTAAAAATAACTTAAAGTTGCAAAGACAAGACATGGCGCGCTATTAATGTGCCTTAGATATCATATATGATACCACTGCTGTTGTTTTTTTCTGCTGAGATATCAAAATTAACCAAATACTTACATTTTCTACTGTTGCCATGTTCATTGTCTTGTTTACTTACACCCTACAAATTTAACAACTCTGGTCTGATTTCTCTCATGTGCCCCCTAGTGGAATCATCTGGTAACAACAGTTAGCACTACATCACTACAGAGCCGGCTGACTGCTAAGGAGATGTTAAACATAAAGTATGTTTTATGCCATAGAAGAGCCTGCTCTTAAAGGTCCAAAATGGCACTTCATTTAGTATCACTCAAAGCCTCTATTTTAGCCTAAGTTAGCAATAATGAATGATTTGATTGTTGGTATGCAATTTCTTATTCTCTATTTTTATGAAAAACGTTTATTTTTAATGCTTATTTAACATTTTGAATCAGGCCCTTTTAGGAACAACTGAACAAAAATAGGGCCAAATTCTTAAGCTTTGCAGTCTCCAATATAATTGAAATACAGACTTTTTCATTTGGCTCTCATTTGGCTCTTCCTTCTTTCTCACACTGGCACTAGAACTCAGGAGCTGCATCAAGATGTATGGCATTTAATTATTTGCTTAACTGTGATTCATACAGAGTTATAATAATGAGAGACCAGAATAAAAATGAGATGGGAAGTAATAAATTAGCATAAAAGGTCCCATTTAAGACAGCAACCTTCATTAACACCAACTTTACATTTTGAGACATTTTGACACATAATTACACAACAGCACACTATTTCTTACATTTCTTATATATATATACTTTAATGGGTCAAATGGCTTATTGAAATCACATTTACATTAGTTTGTGAAACATGAAAGAAAGAAAGAAAAACACATCTATAAAATTCAGCCCATTTAGCTTTATTGTTGCCTTCGGAGGAAAACTCGGGCTCAATTAGCACCGTGCCAACCAATTTGAATGAAGAGGCAATCAAATCCTCTACAAGAAGCCTGCCTCCGGCACAGAGCCTGTTAGTCACATTGCAGAATATGCTTTCCATCACAGCAGAAACCGAAACACTTAACTTTCTTCTTCTATTAAAAAAGGACTCTTCTGCACTGATTTACGGTAAACAATTAATTATGCAACAAAAACACACGGAAGAAACAAACAAATTTTGCGTTTGACAAAACTTTTTGATGATATTATGGCTTTTAAAAAGTAGGGAGGGCTGGAATCGAGGCAGACAACACAAGCTTTAAGTGTTAAATGAGAGTTGAAAAGGAGACATTAGCAGTGGAATGTAAATCCTCTCACTTTGACTCCATTTTTGTTCGTCTGCCAGCTTTCAAGAGACAAATGAAGTCACTCAAGAGCAGCATCTTGGAGTTAAAAATGAGTTCAAGCTTTAAAAGTCTGGGAATGTGATAAATATGCTGCAGGAATGTGAGACAAATTGATTGGGGCTAATTACAGGGATGAGCTTGACCTGTAACACCTCAGTCCTTATCAGGAAAGTTAGCAACACACAGAAACAGTGAAAGAGGATGTCACCAATGGCAACCGGCTGGAGGGAAGCAGTGGTATGAGTACAGTTTTAACTTGGAATGAAAAAATATGTGTTCATTTTCACTGATGAGCGCTTGGATGTGTGTATAATTTAACAGATAAAGCTGGGTGAGTGTGTGTGATATGGTTTCTAATCAGTCCATTCATCTACTTTTATTTAAAGTTGTAAATGCACATTGAAGACGAGATAATGGGGAATCAAATTCAGCCACTATTCCTTGTCTTAACCGCTTCCTGTGTCGTCACGGTAGCAGTATCACTCATATAGGTTGTTTTGTGTGTGTCTGCCAGGGTTTGGGATGACCACTCCTGCCACCATCGGAGGAAAAGTCTTCCTGATGTTTTACGGCCTGCTGGGCTGTGCCGCCACCATCCTCTTTTTCAACCTCTTTCTGGAGCGTGTCATCACCGTCATCGCCTTCGTCCTCAAGTCCTGTCACGAGCGGCGCCGTAACAAGGCTGTGCTCCCCCAAAATGGACGGCGTGTCTCAGAGGGCGACACACCTGGAGGAGCTGGGGCGGGTGGAGTAGGAAAAGGGCAAGATCTTGCCGGCTGGAAGCCCTCAGTCTATTGCGTCATGCTTATTCTAGGAGCGGCGGCCATCTTGGTGTCCTGCTGCGCCTCGTTGATGTACTCAGCGGCCGAAGGTTGGGACTACCTGGACTCGCTCTACTTCTGCTTTGTGGCCTTCAGCACCATTGGGTTTGGCGATATGGTGAGCAGCCAGCGGGTGGTCTACGAGGGCCACGCCACGGCCGCGTACCGGCTGGGCAACTTCCTCTTCATCCTGACTGGCGTCTGTTGCATCTACTCCCTCTTCAACGTCATCTCCATCGTCATCAAGCAGGTGCTTAACTGGCTGCTGAGGAGGCTGGAAGCCCCTTGCCGCTGCTGCTTTCCCAGGCGGGGTCTCCATCCGCACCGGCACCCCCGACGTAACGTGGTAGCCCCAGGCCATCTCCGTGCCCGCAGGGACCCCTCCATCGAGACGGATGCCATCAATGAGAGTGAAACCGACACGGGACGCAGGATGTCCGGGGAGATGATCTCCATGAGGGATTTCCTGGCAGCCAATAAGGTGAGAGTTTGTGGAGCAGCTTATGGAGATATGATGGTATCAGTGTAATTAAATCAAATAGTGAGCAGAGATGCTCTGACAAAGGTTTACTAATGAGATTGATATTTTGATACAGGCCTCCTGTCCTCTCTGCACAGTTTATTTTTTTCCGATGGGCTTCAAAGTATTTTAGTTGTAAAATGCCTTTTAATATGATCATTGGATGAAGCATGAATAGGAAATTCATTGTCGGATTTTAGATTTGTAATCATTATTAGGGTGACAGTTAGTAAAAAGCAGCTTATTAGAAATACATGAAAGCCACCCATTACCCAACCTCACACATTAAAAAACATCAAGTCATATATATTTATTTATATATTGTAATTATTATTGTTTCTAGAAATTAGGGCATAAAATGTATTTGTTGAAAACAACGAAATATTGAATTCATGAGGGGATTTTAAATAGAGTTTATGCTCTGAGCCCTTGTGATTTCTGACCAGACCTCTACCGGGTTGCTTCTGCTCTTTATCCTCCCACACTGGTCTTCATGGCAAGCGACAGAGTTCGGCCTAGAACTTACTTTCTTTTTAATCTTGTGATCATGCAGGCAGAAGCAGAATTGACCGAGCATCGGATTGTTCGTCCTTTAATAAGGAATGTGGGCTGGGTTTACGCCGCTGACACTGATTAGTTTTACCCTATTGACGATGTGTTGTTGCAATCCTGTGGTAATAATTACCAGATGATTCCACTAGGAGCCACATTACAAACCTCACACCTGATAGAGTTACAGAATTTGAAGGTTTGACAGGAGGATAGCTTTTTTGTAACCGGTGGCTTTCTGCGTTGTGCTGGTTATTAAATTGCCGTGACACAGCGTGGTCTCTTGGAGAAACAGTCTCTGTTTATTCTCTGAGAAAAGTAAGGAAAAAAATGAAAACCACCATGTTATTTATCCCAAGAAGAAGAGCCCAGGAAGGAGGGGCTATAACTTAAAGGGAAATACAGTGATTTTTATAGATCCCTTCAGGTATGTTAACATTTCAACAGATTTTGTGGAATTATAAACAAAAGTTAGGGTTATTCAGGTTACATTTGGATCATTTTGAGATAATGGAAGAAAAAAACAACAGCAGCAGTTTAGTAGCGGGTAAGAAAGGCTCCATGCTGTTGTCTTTGAAACTTTCCATCATTATTACCGCTATTGACGCTGTGACCTCACATCTGGTTAAATTGGTCTCTTCACTCACATATTGCAGCTTGTGAATGTGTAATTAATTTCTTAGCACATGCACAAACAACCCTTAAAAAATTGGGGGAAATGCAAGGCAGTTATGATAAACCCACATACATGTATTAAAAGCAGGATGTGTTTGTATTGCAGGATTGCTATACAGGCCTAATTTCCTCATATAATAGCATCATATTGAATAACGCCAACTTTATTTATGTTTGCATTTTTCTGAATGTGGACATTAAAGACATACAAAGTGGAAAGATAAGGCAAGGCATGTTTATCTGTATAGCACATTTCATGTACATGACAATTCAAGGTGCTTTACATGCAAACATTAGAAACATCTGCAGGTTTCTGGGAGTTTGTTCCACATGTGAGGAGCATAAAAACTGACACTGCCTCACTGTGTTTAGTTCTGACTCTGGGAATAGAGCCTTGACCCTGATGACCTGAGGGACCTGGTTGGTTCATAACGAACCAGAAGATCCTGAATGTATTTTGGCCCTAAACCATTCAGTGCTTTGTAAGCTAATGTCGTTGATTAAAAGGATCGTCAACACTCGATATCAGAAGGTCACAGAAAGGTTGCGCGTTACAGCTTCTAGGCCGTCGTTCCGTGACCAGCCACTCCTTCAC
>JAOXYM010000024.1:5366211-5383382 GCA_028567055.1 Leptatherina wallacei | reverse complement strand
TTGCTGGGATAGGCTCCAGCCCACCCGCGACCCTGCATGGATTAAGCGGTACAGAAAATGGATGGATGGATGGGTGACCAATAAATTTCAGTGCATTTGGACTTGACTGTAGCTTCCGATTCAATTTCTCTTCAATGTTTCCGTTGTATGTTACAGAATATATTCTGGCCGTCTTATCCTTGTGATATGTGTCAAACTTTTCATATAGACGGTAATATTTTTGTATTAGCTTTGGACATTTTCCATGTTTTTACTGGTGTATTGTACCAAACAGTCTCGGATTGGTAAAATAAGATCAGAGATAAGATAAGACTTTTACTTTTCCCCAGTGGGTAACATGTTTAAAAAAAATATTCATCATTATAAACATATCGGCAAACATTAGAAGCCTGAAACTCGTGAGTTTCTGCAAAATATAGTTAAAGCATTCAGGGTTGCGGTGGAAGTTGGATCCTATCCCAGCAGTAGGCAGGCTTGGGGGCAGGTTACACCCTGAACAGGTCACCAGTCTATCACAGTAGATGAAACATTTCAAATTGACCATTGGTGGTCATCTTATAAAAAAAACTGCCATGTGGAAGTTACAAGTTGCATACAATGATGCTATGAGGATAAGAGGCTACTTAAAGTTCCCAGAGGAGGGAGTGTCAGTCAGATGTTTGTCACTGCAGGAGTAAGCACATTCAAAGCACTTCTGAGAATTTTTATTTTTAAGTTAATTCAATGCCTAGATTTATCCACAAATAGTATTATTATAGCACTCTCAAATCCTCTTCCTCTTTACAGTTGCTCCCGTTACTCATCCAGACTGAGGATGCACTGGATAAAATGTCCGTATGTTATTAGATGATCCGGATTATTTTTCTGTGATATTATATGTATATATTATGTCATCTTACATTTGTTTTTATGGACCTGAGTCTCTTTTTATAAACTTAATTGAATTAAATTTTGAATTGAATTAAAAACCAGGAAAGGAAAAAAAAGAAGATGACCCACGTGTAACAACATGGTAGCTCAAAACAGGTGGAACATGGATCATTGCATGAAATACAAAATGTTAAGTTATAGATTGATGTATTTTAATGTTTTATTAAAAAATTTACTTAAAGCTAGCATAAATCATATTAGATGATAATCTATATAAATATGTATGTAGAATTTATGGATGTGTTGTTATTTCTTGTCAGGAATAAAATACATAAATACGTACATATTAGACTGCGATACATGACAGTTTTGACCTATAGCGTCGCCGTAGTTACTGACGTCACATTTAAGCGACGAGAAACAATGGTAAGTGAGCAAGCAATTTTCACTGCTACTATTAAAGTTATTTTCATTAAATTAAGACCTTGTATTCGGAACAAATTTTGCATTCATAGGGCCACAGATGGTACAATTCGTTATGACACGAAATTTCAGACGGCTCTGGGATAAAAAAATTTTTTTTTACAACAGATTAAACGTTGATTAAGGTCTACTAGCTGAAGGCTAGCGATGTTAGCTTTTTTCTAGGCTGGTAAAAAACGCTATTCTACGTTTCATTCGCCAAGCCATACATTCTGTTAAGGCAGTCTTTGTCTTTTTTAATGTCAAGTATGAATTTTCATCGAACATATTACTACTGTTACCCACCATCTTTCCGGTAAAATAGGCTACTGTACATTATGTAGCTAGCTATCGTGCCCAGATAACGGCGAGGAAATATAGTAAGTAGCTTGGACAAGAGGAATAAATTAACATTTATAAAAACCAGAAGTGAACTGGCTCTTGTCATTATCTCTGTGTTTACATGTACTGATATTTTTCTAGGGTCAAAGTCAGAGTGGAGGCCATGGTCCCGGAGGAGGCAAGAAGGATGACAAGGTGACTTTTTGTTTGTTTATTTCTCACTAAGCCTGAATCAGCTTTTTTTTTAGGTTGATAAACATTAAATTGTTATGTTCTTCTAAAGTAACTTGTTGATAATTAATGTTGAATATCAAAACCGCATCAATAGGCGACCTCAAACTGTTTGGGTTATTTGAAAAATGCTGATAAATTAATAGATATTTTTCCTAGTTAAGTCATTGAAGCTGTTAACAAAACTCAATATTTTTCGTTTTTCACGAGTGTGAGATGGATTTAAAATGAATACTTTATATAATCAGTATTTCATCATAATATGCTTAGTTTTTCTCTCACAGACCTCAGTTAGAAACTATATGTAAATGGAAAAAAGTTTATGTATTATGTGAAAAATGTTTTCTGGAGCAGTTTGACTTAAGTTTGTCATTAATAAGTAACTCTTTTTGTTTTTTTTTGTAATATTTAAAATGGTAGATTTATACGTTTTCCCATCAACTTTTCTATCATTACCTCTCCTGCTCTTTATTTAAAGGATAAGAAAAAGAAGTATGAGCCTCCTATTCCAACCAGAGTTGGCAAGAAAAAGAAGAAGACCAAAGGACCAGATGCTGCTAGCAAATTACCTCTGGGTAAACAAGTGAAAATCCAAAACACTATAGAAACATTTACTTGTCTGGCAGCTTGTCCCCTTTTTACATTTTTTTTCCCTCTTAGTCATATTTTGGTTACTTAATCAATCAGCCACCATTTTTCCCTCTAGTTCATAGATCTGTTCAGGTTAGATTTAGTTCACATTTTAAATTTCTCAGAGTTTGTGTCATGCTATCATTTGTTTTGTTTTTTGTTTGATTTCAAAGCACACAACTCAAGATTGCATTTGGCAGAGCACAGCGTAAATCTAAGTAACACAGTCTGATGCAAATTCTTTGAAGAGCCATGATACTCACATCACTGGGGGAAACAAATTGATGTCATGTACTTTTTAAGTTATGTTTACATATATTGCGTGTGTGTCTTTCAGTCACACCTCACACTCAGTGTCGCCTGAAGCTGCTGAAGCAGGAACGAATCAAAGACTATTTACTGATGGAGGAGGAATTCATCAGGAACCAGGAGCAGATGAAGCCCCTAGAAGAGAAGCAGGAGGTAAGCTTTTATACTATAACCTCCCCCTTTGTCAGGGTTACTCACTCCTGTCCAACGAGAGCCGCAATCCAGCTGGTTTTCCATGTTGCCCTGCTCCAATACACCTGACTCAAAAGTATTGTGCAGAACTTAATAGTAGGGGTGACCCCGAATAATCAACAATTCGGAAGTGTGATTCGACTGCCAGTCTCGCAGTGGAATTGTTGCAAAATGTGGTTGCACAAAAAGATCATGATCTTACCATTCTGGCAATAGGGGGTGCTGAGCATCTTATTTTACATTGGCCTAGTATTTCTTTGCTCTTCAAATAATAACACTGATGCCAATGCTGCTGGTGATGAAGAAGAGGAGGAACAGGCAGATGAGAAGAGTGAGATGAAGGCTTATTTTAAAGACTTCACCAAACGTAACGGAGGTCCGCTGGAATGGTGTCAGATAAATGAGGAGAGACACCCGAAGTGGTCCAGGGCTGCAAAAATAATAGCATCCCCTCCATCAGAGTCCTGCACAGGTCCAATTTTACAAACTCGCACCGCCAGAACCCCTTAGGATAATTACCAAACACGACCTGGTACCGGGTTTATCTTCTGGATGCAACCCAACCTGGAGACATGCAACCTGCAACCCGCTCGTTAATGCATTAAGTGGGCTAAAACCCCGTCCCACTTCATTGCATTATTTTCTTTATTATATTATTTAATGTTAAATAGTTTTTTTTCTACATTTTCATTTGCAATGAAAAAAGGAAAGGACAACACAGGTTTTTTCTTTTGGGCTTCCTTTATTCTTTTTTTTGTGCAGAATTTGCACAACATTCTTTTAAACTTGCCTCTGAACCACTGTTACCTGTCTATAGTCCATTATTTTGCCATTTGGGGCTTCATTTGATTCGGACATGGGTGTGCATAAACGGAAAGTTATTTACCATCCCTGGTTTCAGCTGTTCTTTGCTGCTGGACCACACAACCCGCAGCAGAAAAATCTCACTTGCTCCAGCTGTGCGCTGTGTGGCAGCAGGGAAGGGAGACCAATGTGGTCTGCAGGGCTTCACAGTAAAGATAACCCTGGTGCCTGATTATTAGAAACACTGATGTCCACATGAATGAGGAAGGAAAAAAATAGATAAATAAATAATCATATTTTCACCCGCGACCCACCTGCACTTGTGAAATTTAATCAATGTAATTTTTACCTGCAAAACAGCATTTTTGCAGTACCCAACCTGTTGCAGGACTCTCCCCTCCACCTCCACGCCATCCAAGAGGAAACTGTGTTTTCCAAGACCAACGGCTTTATTGTAAAAGAAAGCAAGGGAGCGCAGATCTCCCGTCCAACACGGCCCTTTCTATATGGCAGGGTTTTTATTTATTTAATTTTTTGGTCGGATCTAATTTTATTTTGGGTATTATAAACTTTACTTGGAGACCGCACTGTGTGTCTCAGCACCGCAGTATAATAGGTGACCTTTTTTTCATTGCTGTGCACTTTCTAACTTTTACTTTCCCTTTAACTTGGTTAAGACTTTTATTTCATTATTGTAGCCTATTTTTTTTGTTATTGTGTAATTACTTTATTTATTCAGGCAAGTTTATTCTATTGGAAATTCTACTTTTATATTCTTGACATTTGGGGCTGTTACACCCTTTTAATTTTCTTTCCCAACTTGAAATTGTTAAGCCAAAAAACAAACAAAAATATAGGTTTAACATTAGGTTTAAGCTCGTAGTGCTAATTGAGAAATCAAAATCAAACATAAGGACTTTCTATATTTTAAAGCATCCTCCTGATGTCATGATGACATGCAGACTTTTTAAACTGCCTAATGAGTGACATAAGAAAAAAAGATTGACAGAGATTATCCTGTCATTGTTATTTTATACCAAGTGAAGAACGATATTTGTTTAAAGGGGTGTTTTAGCTCTTTTCTCTCGAGTGGGAAAAGACACAAATAAGATTATGAATCAATGAAGGAAAAACATGATTCGTTGACGAAAGGCAAGATCTGACGAATCAGATTCGACTATGAAAATTCTTAGCTGGGGACACTCCTACTTAATAGACTGTTAGATCCATTTAATTTGATTCAGGTGTGTTGAAGAAGGAATACATTGAAAACCTGCAGGATTGCGGCTCGTTTGACCAGATTGAGTAACCCTGCTTTTGTGCTTCATGTTTTGGTAAATTGATTGTACAATTACACTTTTTGTTTTTCTTTTGCCCTGTATAGGAAGAGAGGTCAAAGGTGGATGACCTGCGGGGAACCCCTATGTCTGTCGGCACTCTGGAGGAAATCATAGATGATAACCATGCCATCGTTTCCACCTCAGTGGGATCAGAGCATTACGTCAGCATCCTGTCCTTTGTGGATAAAGATCTGCTGGAACCAGGCTGCTCCGTCCTGCTCAACCACAAGGTAACAGCTGGTAACACTTTTATTTTATTGAAGACAAAATGTGTTTTTCACTCTGCTACACAACTGCTAAAAAAAAAAAATCAGCCTCTTTTTTCTTAACCTGATGTAAAAATGGAGACTTGAGGTCTTGTATTTGTGTATCATTGTAGGTTCATGCTGTGATTGGGGTACTGATGGATGACACCGATCCCTTGGTGACAGTGATGAAGGTGGAAAAAGCCCCACAAGAAACCTACGCTGACATAGGAGGGCTGGACAATCAGATCCAGGAGATTAAGGTACATAATACAACACTGTCATGTTGAATGAGCAGAGCAATTTTTAACATGCACATTTTTTCTTTCTGTGTAAGCAAGAGTAATTTTGAATTAGTTGCTTTGTTTGTTTGTTTGTCTTGGTTGAAATTTGAGGATAACTGTGTTGTTTTTGGTTGGTTTTAATAGGAATCAGTGGAGCTGCCTCTCACACACCCAGAATATTATGAGGAGATGGGCATTAAGCCTCCCAAAGGTGTCATCTTGTATGGACCACCTGGCACAGGTAAGTTCTGAACTGCACAAGCAAAATGAGATGGCTTTAAGATGCTTATTTGACCCGTCTTTGTCCGACATTACTATCAGCAGGGAAGTTAACTGTTGAATATAACAGAATTATATTGTTTCAGGCCATTTATGAAACCGTTCATTTTCCCAGTTTGAGGAATTGGAATTGAAATAAAAATGTTCAGTTCTTCTAAATAGTTCTTAGTCATTGCCTAATATAAGATGCCAATAACAATAATCACCTATTATAAGCCAATAACTTCTATAAAAATTCTACTTACAGAGCTGACCACAATAATGTACAATAATAACAACAAATAACATAACTACATTTTGAAAATACACAATTCAAAAGTCCAAACCCCTTTCTTCAGTTTTTCCCCGAAGCCACGCCTCCAGAGCAGAGGAACATGCTCTGCTTGTCCCCGAGGGTTCCCGATCGCTGAGAAGCATCAATTGTTTACTACGGAGCTCAGCAAGTGTCAGTGATTTAAAATAGAAAATACCGGTAGAAATCTGTGCACGGATTATTAAACTGCTCTCTGTTTTGCAACAAGTGCTCACGGTTTGATAAACTTCGATAAACTCTGTTTGATAATACGTCCGCAGGTGTATAAAACTGCTCTGTTTGCATTCCGCATGTGCACAGATTGAATACCACGGCCCGCAGCTACAAGTCTATTGTCATATTTAGACTTAATGCAGTTCCGTGTTTTAATGCATAAGTATTTTACACTGAGATAAAAAGTTTAACATTTAAGGCAGCTAACTTTGATTTAACACCCTTGTTTGTGTGTGTGTGCCCACGGATTGCGAACGGAACACATTTTCATAACCCGTGAGCACGGATTGCAAAATGGAGAAAAGGTTTTCAAACCACGTGCAAGGGTTTGCAAAACGGAGAGCACAGTTAGTAATCTGTGAACACGGATTTCCACCTGCTCTTTTTTTTAACCGCTGACATTTGCCGGCTCCGTAGTTGGCGACAAAAGTCATAAATACATCATATTATCTTACCTATCAAGTAGAAATATGTCCACCATGGCATCACTCTGCAGCCCTTTCTGTTGCTTTAGTTGAGCCACCGATGCACACTCTGCTCTTGCTCCACTTGCCTTCAGCTTTTTTCTTTGCAGCAGCTTCGGCACCTTTTCTACCATAATGTCCCTTTCGTTTAAGGTCCATATTTTGATGTAGTATGAAATTAAATATACTTTATTATTAGTATGCTAGCTAACGTAGCTAGTAGAGCTCTGGCTCTCACTACGTTGCCTTTGTTTACAAGCGCTCCAAGCCTCTGAGAGCGTGCGATCGTGCACAGAGGGGGAGGGACGAATTGCAGCTACGTCTGATAGACTCATCATTATCCAATCATTTAGAACGGGCCGTTTAAAATGATTGGATGGTGTTTTTTCAGTCCTGTCCGTTCCACAGGTGACTAAAATATTTTATTTTTGGGTTTTGAGCATTTAATAAATTGGCTGCAATCGAGGTGTGAAGAGGATTTTAAGCAACGTGGTAAAAAATGCTCCTGGAACTGTTTTTCCAGGGTTATCTACCCTACTTTCAGGTATATTTTGTCATTGTTATCAAACCTTTCAAATAAGAAATATATCCTGCAAACACACATTGAGTTTGTATTCGAACCCTAATTTTGGTTTTATTCATCTTGTTTGAGGTTGTTTGTTGTCTGCAGAGTAGTTCATACACAGCAGTGACAGAGAAATGTTTTCGGTTCAGTCACATTAGTTTGTTTCTCTATATATATTTCAATAGACAAGCTAAGACGGTTAACTGTGTTCCTGACACTTCTTTCAGACAGCTCTGTGAAAGTGACAGACGGGACCGAGATGTTGGTGCAATATTTTACATGATTAATTCATGTTAAAGTCGCATTTTTCTCACATAACAGCTCATACTATCACACCAAATGTGCTCAATGTTATTCTCCTAAGGATTTATTTACACTAACAGGGAGAGCATATGTCTAGATTTTTATTGAAAATACACCTAGAGACGTCACAAGATGAGAAACTGCATTCCACCACTTTCAAGAGTTAGTTTTATCACAATGTGCCACTTTGCCTCAGAAATTCATATCAAGCTAACAAGTAGGAGCTTTAATAAAAAAAAACAATTTGGAAAAATCTGAAGGCCATCTGTCATTTTGACTGATTGCAATCCACACCTCATACCACTTGGTAGCGAGTGAGCATATTAATTAGCTTTCTTTCTTGGAGCTCGTCTGTGGCCACGACGGGTCTCGGACAGGTGCAGCTGAACCACTGGTGCAGAAGGAGTGTTTGCGGGGTCAGGAAACCCCTCGTTCAGAGAGTCTTACCAACTTCTGATCGCTTCAGAAGTGAAAAGTTCCCTAATTTCAAAACTTTGGCCTAAGTGGTGCTTGTACTTCCAGTCTCCAGTGTGGCAGCAAAGTGCAGATTCAGCCTCCAGAACATCAAAATAGCCATGAAAAGTATTCTGTCTGAGGAAAAGGTCCAAAAAGTCCATCCAGTTACAAATTGGGAATTCTCCACCATCTCTGCTACAACCTGAGCTGCAGGGGGTGTCAAAGATTTCACAGAGGTCTCACTCTGACAGATTTTCTAGAACTAAATTGAACTAGTCTCACTCCAACATATTCTTTCAATCTGAACTTATTGAAACTATTTTCAGCTTCCCTTTGAGTTTAAACAAATATTTCTAATTAATTTCAATAAATTACAAGTTAAAAAAGTCATTAAAATGAACTTTTTGTATCGAAAACACATCGAACTGTGAAAAAAAAAAAACAAGAAGAAAATAAAACATCAAACCGTGACACTAAAGTATCAAACCACATGAATTATGTGTATCACTGTGAGAAGTTTCTCTGAACCGGCCACTGCTCAAGTGTAAGATAATCCGCAGTAAGTGTTTTTCCTTGGTTCAACCAAGTCAGATTGTCGTCACAAAGTGTTACACAACAGCACCGAGAGAGTATTTCAGAACCAACACTCTCACATTCAGTTGCCACCAAATGAATGCAAAGCAGTACATGTCTGATTAAACAAGTTATTGATAAATCCCATTTGGTCATTAGAGACTTTTTGTAAAGGGCATCACAACGGGGAAGCTGAGACTCATCAACCTCCTGCAGCTTCACAGGTCACAGTGCATGCAGTCAGCGTAATGACTGAAAACACCTTTAACATTCTCACAAACCTCAAAGTCTTTCAAAAGTGATGTTTTGGATGGACAGTTTCATTCTTTGGCAAAGTTTTGGGTGCATTACTTTCTATCTGCACGTCTCAGGATTTCACACAAGTATGGTTTGCTTACGTTACCGTGCCGACTGCTTCTCTTAATGTCTTACATATAAGTTTGCTTGTTTCTTTACAAAAACACAATGGTTGTGTGTTGCTGAAAGAATTTCTTTGTTACAGCTTTACTGGGAAACTAAACATCTTTCATTTCATAGTCACTGAAATTCTGAAAGCAAGAATATCCCCTAATTTCATTTGGGAATTACTAAAGAAGTAGAAGCATGCATACTCTTCTTGTAATCTGTGTTTTAACAGAAGCAGTAGTTTGTGTCTGAGAAATGAAAGTTGCCGTTCAAACTGAATGGAGATAATGCAGAGACCTTAAAATGTCTGATAAAACATTTGAAGCAGTAGTACAGCTTATGTATGAAATAAATGAGTATATCATGAAAAACCTCTTAAAAGAGCAGCTGCTCGTCTGTTTGTTGAAAGTTTGCTAATGAGATTGTGGAAAAGTGACTTGGCCTTTTCCACACCTTTATTTGTTATGCAGGAAAAACTCTGCTTGCTAAGGCTGTAGCCAATCAGACATCTGCCACCTTCTTGCGGGTGGTGGGCTCCGAGTTGATCCAGAAGTACCTTGGAGATGGGCCCAAGCTGGTGCGAGAGCTCTTTAGGGTGGCGGAGGAGCACGCCCCCTCCATCGTCTTCATCGATGAAATTGATGCCATCGGCACTAAGAGGTACACAGAGTTCTACTTAAAACTATCTCAGAGTGAGAGTGAGAGCATTAGAGCAGAGATGATGAATCACCTGCAGTGCTGAGGAGTCAGAGATGATGTCAGCATGCTGGATGGGTGTTATTACTTGCTAAAATAATGATGGAGGCGGTAGATGCGCCGAGGCTCTTACCTCACACAGACGTGATGCAAACACCTCAGTAAAAAGGGATACTGATAACAAAAGTACAGAAATACATCCTTATTACTGATTATTGAGGGTGTTGTTCAGGTTGCATTTCCATTTTAAGCATTTTTTTTTAAACTTCTGGTTTTGTGTTAGCTGCTCCGAGAAGAGCGTTTAAATCTCTCACCTCAGTGTGCCTGAGGATCAAAGTGCTACTTTATTCCTTAGAGCTGAGGTGCAAGTTTGCAGTCATTACCGTCTGTTTTTCAGCAAGATTATAAGAGCTAGTTGGAGGCTGAAGCACGGTCCAAGAGAGTAGCATGAAGTAAACTCATGTAGATGATGATTAATAAGACAATGCAGCAGATTTCATACATTTCGGCATGTGTTTCCCGTCTGTCGTGTAGGTACGACTCAAACTCTGGTGGCGAGAGGGAGATCCAGAGGACCATGCTGGAGCTGCTTAACCAGCTGGACGGGTTTGACTCGCGAGGAGATGTGAAAGTGATCATGGCCACCAACCGGATAGAAACTCTGGATCCAGCTCTCATCAGACCTGGTAAGCGGATGTGTGGTCGGTTCCATTCTGCCTGGATTTGTCTCGGACTCTGTGCCTGCTCGCTTCTCTACCATCAGTACCGTAAATCTGCCTGGCACTTAGGAAATGGCCTTATTCTGCTGAGTCATGGCAGGCAGAGGAAATTGAAATGTCAGGGAGTCTTTTTCTGCTTTCAGGAGTGAATATTTATGATCTCGTTCTCTTTAGTCACTGCTCTTTATAACAAAGATCTTTGCTAAAGGCTATCGTATGCATACCAGACATTACTTCAATTGACATTATAAAAAGGCGTCTTTTTTCCTCAATGTTTTCATAAAAGGGAATAATTAACATTTCCTTTTGGTGATAACTGTTCTCAATCGGCATAACTGCATGACCAGATGGAGTAAAAGTGTTCAGAGACATGGGATCACTCATCCATATAATAATAATACTGCTGTTTATCAAACTTGTCAAATACTGGTCTTAGTCTGCTGAACACAAAGTCCTGAGAGATTTCCAACTGGTGTTTGTTTCCTTCGGTCCTCCTCAGGGAGAATCGACCGGAAGATCGAGTTTCCTCTGCCGGATGAGAAGACCAAAAGAAGGATCTTCCAGATCCACACCAGCCGCATGACCGTGGCAGATGACGTCACCCTTGATGACCTTATTCTGGCGAAGGATGACTTATCAGGAGCAGACATCAAGGCAAGAGAAATGCTGTTAATTTTGATAAAATTACATTTTCAGATCGACTTAATGTGCAGAAACCCTACAGCTGCAGTAAAACGTGTATGAATTTCCTGTGTAATAAGAGTAAATTAAGCAACATTGCTGTGTTTATCCAGTCTAAGTGTGTGTCAGCGCTGGCCTCTTTGTGACTGCAGCCACGTATTGATTATTAAGGTCTTGGTTTTGAGCCAGTTCACATCAGAACCGTACCGTGTGGCTCAGCAGAAAAAGGGAAAAACAAGACAAAGCTGTTGAATGGGAATCCGCTGGGGTGGATTTTTCTAAATGATTTTTATGTCAATAGTTAATTAACTGGAGTAAGTTTTCCATTCAAAAAGATCTGCTCACTCTCCACGAGGTCACAGCTTCAGCTCTGCTGCCCTCATGTGGAAAACAACAGAATGACTTTGAGAGTTTTTTTTTGTGTACTGTATAAAACTAAAAAAGATTTGTTTATAACACTGGGACATGGCTACAGAGCTCTGCTCAAGCTCTGTTTGATTGGGAGACATAACTTGGAACGAGTTGATTAGTTTTTCTAGCAGGATGAATCAAAAGAAAAGCCACAAAGTTTTTTTTTGTTTTTTTTTTAAATAATATACTTTACGCAGCATTGTCAAATCAGTGAATGCTGCTGTTGTTGTTAATCAACTTTTTTAAGCCGTGTTCGGGTTTCAGTAAGTGTTCGTCAGGTTTTTTTGCACGAGTTGCTTGTTTAGTTTAAGCAGGGAAGCTAAACACACAAAGCAGAGCATTGTTCCTCTTGCAGAATTAGAATAAGCTACCACAACCGGCTTTCTCTGTTGCCACACAGTGCTGCACAGCTTATCGTTTTCCCTTTACAAAAATGTTTGTATTAACTTGACTCTTGCTCCTCCCTTATTTGTCCCCCTCTTCCTGTTTTGACCCTCCAGGCCATCTGCACAGAAGCAGGCCTGATGGCACTGCGAGAGCGCCGCATGAAAGTCACCAACGAAGATTTCAAAAAGTCCAAGGAAAACGTCCTGTACAAGAAGCAGGAGGGCACACCAGAGGGACTTTACCTCTAACTTAAAACTTGTTTTTCTCACCCCCCTCCACCCCCTCTCTAGCGATCCCTGTGTGAAAGAGATGAGACAGCAGCCAATCTGCCTCCCCAGAAAGAGTTTTGATATATTTTGTGCATGTCTGACATATTCCACTCCCTTGTTACCGTCATGTGTTAAGACAGTAAATAAAAAAAACTACAAATATATCCAATTATGGCGCATATGTCATCACTTCTAACAGTCTGGAGCTTTTCAGATTGCAGCACCACCTGGCGACATCTACTTCCTGTTTAGATTCCTGCACATCAAGTTCATCCGCAGCTCTCAATGTCATAAATAGTTTTATTAATGTTATATGGAAAGTTTTGTGCTTTCTGTGGCTAGTTTGTTATTATGGAGACCAGCATAATTGCTAGTTTATGGAGAGCCCAGAGATCCAAAGGCCTGAAGGAACTGCCCCATCTCTTCAAAGAAACATTCATCACTAATTACTAGAATATTCCCTATGACTCCCACATAGTTGATGACAGAAATGCACATAATTAAAACACCCTGACTAGAGCCTTTTACTCAGACATCGCCTCCAGGAGCTGCATAATGTCAATGCATTAATGCTTCACTTCAAGTGTTTACATGGACTTCTTCTAAGGAAGAGAGACGCCAACACAAATTTTAGTGCATGTTTTGAGTTCATGCATGCACTTTTAAATATTTCCAGCAAGTCGATGAGCGAGTTCATGCAATGTTATTCCTCCCTCCTGTATTCATATCTGCCTAGAAGTTAAGTAAACCCAGCTAAGCTGCCCTTGCTGCAGTCTGACAAGCAGAGAAGCGGCAGTGTTGATTTAATTCCTCTCGATGTGGAACCATGTGGAACTCGGTGCTCAGCACAAAGTGGCCCCATGCAGCAAACATCGAGCCACTTTGCAGGGTCGTCTCTGGACTTGAGCGTTGCAAGCACCGCTGCTACTGTACTGCAGCGCGCCCCCCCCCCCCTCAGAATCACTCTTGCCTTATTAAATTTGTCGCGCATTTCAAATGCAGCTCATACATCACGTTCAGCAAATGAATGGAGAGAAAAAAAAAGAAGGAAAACATTGAAATCAAGTGTGGCATGTTGAGCCATAGGGGCTAGAGCGCTACGTGAAGATTGGTATATGCTCTAATAAAGCATCTACCCAGTTAGCTGAGGGCAAACGTACTTAAAGTACAGATGAATTTAAAGGAATACACTAAGGTTCAGTTAGTGTTGCCTGGGTAATGATTGATCCACATCAGAGTCCTCAAGTTATTAATCAGCTTCTCTAAAAGGCAAATTATCCCGAGGGAAATGATCAGCAATGCTCCTCAGAGCCAACTGTTTAAAAAAAAAAATAGTAGCAGAGGGAGGGAGACTTAGAAAGCTGCATGGAGGGGGGGGGGGGGGGGGGGGGGGGGGGGGGGGGGGGGGGGGGGGGGGGGGATGTATATCTTCTTATGTAATAGCTGTTTATTCTGGTAAACATGGCAAAACATTGATCAAATCCAGCAAGCAGTTCTGATTATTTCTAGCAGATAAACTAAAGTTAATCTTGAGTTAAGGTTGAGTTAAATCCAGATTAGAAAACTGCCTCAAATGTGGAAATGTGCTATGATGGTAATTAAAATGTATACAAAGATGGTTTATATTATGATTTATGTTAACTCTTCCTCCACTTCATGTTTTTAAATAGAAATCAGGTAATTGTCTGAGTGGCCTTTAGCCTCTCCGGGATGAAGAGGAAATGACTTCACCTGCTTTCTAAACCACACCATTCATGAAATGTATTTCTAGGTGTGTTTCTACCTCCTGACATATACCTGCCATGACTTCTCCACTTTGTCCACTGGGTGGCGCTTCAGTCAGGTTCACTTCACACCCTATAAACGGGCTGGAACACTTTATGTGTGCATTTATGTGTGTGTGGACCATTGAGACATTACTTTGCCAAATTCTGCATCGTCATTGTACCGGTCCAGGTTACTGCGTTAAAGAATGACACGAGGAGAGTAAACACACCCGAGTTGTATACCGTCACACTAAAGCTAGCATCCCTGCTTTGGCTTTACAGTTCATTTAACGTAGGCCTACCAGCCTTTGTAGTAGCCAATGGTAAATGTGCGCACTTCTCATATCGAGCCTATCAAACACTCGCCCGGCGCCAAAGAAGACCTGTCGCATTTCCGTCCCTGTCGACAAAAACAAACAATTGCATTTTAGAAACACTCACAAGCGCCCATAAAGAGGAGCAAACGCAGCGCTCAAATGTGTGTTAAATTTTTTCCTCCCGTTCATTCGTTTATTTATATTTATTACATTTCCATCAAGTGCCACTGCCTGGTGCAATGCAGGTCCCGTGTAGCCAATCAACGCGGCCGACACATAGAGTATAATATTGCAGGTCTGCAGTGGCCAATCAGAAACGATATCACACACAGGCACCGCAAATTCTCCAGTGTCAACCGGGCTTCCTACACTCCAGGTATCCTTCCGCGTGTGGAAGTTAGTGCCCTGTGTCGGGGAACCGTACCTCTCCTAGAATGATTTTTAAAAGACAGGGGAACTGAAGGGTGCCTCATAATTTATAATTGTTCCATATTGTGGCCACAGAGTTGATCATTTTATGTATAGCTCAGTTATTTAGGTAAAGCTTTAAGAGTTGACAGTTACCTGCTTGAATTTAAAGGCACAGTGTACTCCCCCAAGAAAAGTTGGTTTGACAGAACTATCAAACAAACTTCAAATAAATAGATAATAAGCATTTAGTTGTTTAATCTGGGGGTCAAATATTAATTTAAAAGTATATTTCCCTTTAACTTGCCACGGTTAGTAGAGTTGCAGATATAAACAAACATTCATAGTAAAAACAATAAATAATTGAGCCCTCCATCTGTTTGCACATGGGTTTATATTTTGTTTTTTTTACCAGCTAACAGTCCACTAGTATCTACATATGAACTATAATTACTCTATAACTATTTGTGTTAAACTTTAATGTGCTGTTTTGCCACTAAGTAGACACAATCTTGCAAGATTATATGGTAATAGGTAAAAGACAGAGAGCATGTTTGTTAAATATACCTTTGAGAAGGTGATGGAAGAGCAAACATATGAATAAAACTTAAAACAAGAAAGATGTATCCGGTCCTTGATAGAGGACATAAACCATAAATGGCTTCACTTTGGCTTAGCTCAACATGAAGTTGGCCAGTATTTCAGTAAACTGAGAATTGAAAATTATAGGTGCTAATTCCCATTATTCCACAGATGATCGTATGCATGCAACATTGTCAATGTGAATCATGAAAACACCATACTAACAAGACAATATTATTAATAATGAATTGCCTGTCAGCCACATCCCGAGTCATGCAGTTAAAACGAGCACGAGGATGCTCTCCATGCACTGCAGACGTTTCAGCTTCGGTGATTGGCGTGTCGGCTGTTGGAGGCCTGCGCTGCTGCAACAGCTCTGAATTGAAATAAGGAAGTGAGTGATAAGTGCTAGTGCGGCGGAGGGATACACAGACAATCCCCATTCTGGCCACGGCCAATATACACACTCCAAACCCGCCAGTGGAACTCCATCTAAGGAACGAGCACACTCCTAGTCTGCCTCCACAGACCAACAAGCACACAACCCATCCGACATGGTATGTATTATCTTTCCTTCTTTGTATCGGAGAAATTGTATTTTAATTTTCGGAACACCAGTTTGTTTCACGCGCAGACCCGCTGGGGCTTTTTTCTATATTTGCCTTATCTGTATTTGCTTTTCAGTCATTGATTCCTTTTATGAGCCATTCATATGCAGAGAGGAGACGGAAAACGCCCGCAAGGCGCATTTTAGGGGATAACTTGGAGCCACATTGTGGACTCTGTATGTTCTACTTCGCGTTTTTTTTTACAAAATCGTGTTCGTCTACATGTTAGGGCTGAATACGCTCCATAACTGCGCAATTAAGAGTATTATTGGCTGTTTGGGTACACCATATCAAGTAGCTGCAGCTCGAATTAAAACTTGGACTAGACTGAGTGGTTGCGGAATAACTAGCAAGCTATTCTGGGTTATTACAGCATAATTCTGCAGCCAAAGGTGTATTAGGGAACATTTTACAATCCGCCTAATGAGCGCAGGCGTGTTGGGAAGCACGCGCGAGGCATTCTTCTCCTTAACGGGGGAAACACGTTTCTATATGTCTTTTATCTCCTGCTATCATCCAACATGAACCTGCGTATGGCGCCTCTCGTTATGATTAAATATGGCTGGCTGCATTTGGTTTCCCCCTTTTTTTTCTCCCCCCCACCCCCCCACCCCCCGGTTGCACCATCTAAACCGCTCGAGCCGTACCGAGCCGCGATGGGGGGGAATGGTTGTATCTCGTCATTGTTCCGCAACGGAACCTGGCCATATATCTTGCTTTTTACGTTATTTATTTGTTTATGTGTTTGTATGTACACGGTATTGTGCTGGGGCTGTGGGAGCTCGCGAGAAGCAATATGGGACGCGGCAGTTCCGCCTCTCATGTAGCTCTCTGAGGGTTTTTATCGTAGGCTGGGTTATCTATTTGTGTTATGTCGGCTGATTTGGTTGCCTCTGCAAATTTTTCGATGTAATGCAAATGTGACGGTGCTGTGAGTTGTCCAAGGAGCTCGTTGTGACCCTATTCACAGCACACACACACACACACACAAAAAGAAGCTTCCAACAAGTTAGGTTAACTTTTCAGTACTTAATTTCAGTAAAATAA
>JAOXYM010000024.1:5352501-5363871 GCA_028567055.1 Leptatherina wallacei | reverse complement strand
TAATTCACAGGAAACATGGGGATGGAAAGTATTGGTGTAGAGGAAGAAAGCTATTAAGTTGGACTGTGTGTGTGTGTAAGAGCATATGTGTGTGTGTTCTTTTAGCTGCCAAGTACAGTGATGTCAGAGTGATCTGTTAACAATGATAATAAAAATACCTTCCTTTTTTTATAAGGTAGGGATGGGAGGGTGTCAGTGGGAGTCTTTTGCACCAGTAGCTCTATGTTTACACTTTACTGCTAAAAGTGTTTGTGTGAAATCAGAGGCTTTTTTTCCCTTACAAACCAGTTTGAGCCATCTTTTTTAAAAAGGCCCTCCACTGGATACTTCTTTTCAAGCCATTTAAAACATTCATGAGTCACCATCAGCCATTAGAGCTAGTGTCGAGAAGCAACACCATATCCCTTAAAAGTTCACTCCCGGTGTGTAGACAGCGTCTCATCCGTTTTATGTCGGCACTTGGTACGGCGTAGCCTGCTTTTCCTCCACAGTTTGGGTCAGTCCCGTGGAGCCGGAGGTCAAAGTTAATTCACCGTCTTCATAGAGCTTGTTATCTTCCTTGCAGCCTATAAAACAAATGCAACCTTTCTAAACTGCTTCGACACGCCTCCGCTATCGCCCTCGGCCGAGTCTGATAGCAGATTTTCAGCGTTGTTTATTATTTTATGGCGGCGAGAGCCCGGAGAGGAGACTGGCGTTAAAGTGTCACACGTACAAACGGCGTAATTCTGTTCAGGTCGTGTTGTCTGGGGTTCGTTTTGACGCTGACCCAGTCGGGGCCTCTCTTGCAGCCTTCACCCTGAACAGTGTGGTCAGTGTTGGAGCCGGTTGCTGGGCGGGGAGGATGAGGAATGTGATGATGAAACAGTTTGATATTTGGAGTGTAACCCTTATTGAGTAACTTGCTTCTGTGTAACCACTTCCTCCTCTTTGTTTTTTTTTTCTTCCCCAAAACCACAGGCTGATCAGCTAACAGAGGAGCAAATTGCAGGTAAGAAGCCCCCCTTCTCCCTCTTCCCTTTCCCTCCTAAACTTTGCCTTTTTTGTAAGCTTGTTTACTGGCTACCAGTGTATTAGTTCCACCCTGCGTTATTCAATAAAGCTGCACAGTCGTGTAAGGTAATGTCTCTCATTAGCTGTTCTGGCTGCTTCCACGTCACATGAAGTGAAACAGAACATTGAAGGATTTGGCAGCTGCCCTCCCTTGGCAGATCATTAGCTTTTCAAAATGAGCTGGACATAAGAGGGGTGGTGGTGGTGGTGGGGGTATTCATAGCAATCATGAGTCAGGGCTGAAACCAACAAAGCCACAGTGAATAGACAGTTTTGCAGCCAAACGTACAGGCGAGAGCACCTTGATATTCTTCATGCATTAATGATGTCGGCTTTGTTGGGAAAACTGGAAGCTGCAGTTTCTTCTCAGTCAAACCCCCTCTGTGGTTAATTAGCTTGTGCTAAGACCCCAACGCACGCTAGTGCCTGAGTCAGTTTCTGGATGGGTGCTCGCTCAGAGAAAAAGTCTCCTGCTTTAGTAGAATTCCTGCAAGGTGTCAAAGCTCAGTCACTTTTTTCCCACATGAGCCAGAGCCACTTTGATCACATCGTTAGGAGGAATCGATTAGCCCTTAGCAACGGGCTGCAGCGCCCCGGTATAACCCTGTCTCTGTGACCGAACGGTTGAGCTAACACTCTTCTTCGCCTCTTACAGAGTTCAAGGAGGCTTTCTCCTTATTCGACAAGGATGGCGATGGCACCATCACCACCAAAGAGCTCGGCACCGTCATGAGGTCGCTCGGCCAGAACCCCACAGAGGCCGAACTGCAGGACATGATCAACGAGGTGGATGCTGACGGTCAGTATGTCAACGCTTGATGATGATGATGATGATGATAATGTGCAGTAATGTTTTCCCAGAATTGCACAAAGTTTAAAGAGGCTTACGCTCATTCTACTGAACACTGCTTCAGTCAGCTAGTGGACGAGATCATCTGGTGGGGATTTAGACTTATTATACGTTCGACCGACCAAAATGTGTCAGTGGAAACACAATGAGCGTTCACCTCTGGATCATATGTGGGCAAATTATTAAATTTCCTCAAATTTTGCAAAGTCTGTTCAAGCGGGGGGGAGGGGGGTTTCATATTTAGGTTAATGTGATCCTCTTCTGTGACGTCACCGTTTTTAATCAGCAAAATGACCGGCACCGTCGCTCCCATTTGTAGGATGTTAAAAACTACACGGTAATAACTCTTCATATTGTTATGTAGGTTTTTTCTTTCTTCTTAAAATAACAACAACAAAAAAATGGTTAGTGAACGTTTAAGAGAAAATATGTGGAGATTTCAGAATGAATTTCTGTATGACCCCCATTTGATGTCATTGCATGACTTTGGTGTTAAAGCCCCTGTCACAAATGGACAGAGGATTAGATGGAGCATCCATTACTACCCCATCCCGAAACACAGCAGCGGTGTTGTTGCCCATCTCCCTCATTTCTGCCAACTGTCCACCAACTGTTTAAGCCAACTGTCTGGCCAGCTTTTTATGAGATGACATATCCTTCTGTGTCAGCAGTTTAGTCACAATGTGTTCATCTCTGTCATGGTTGACAACGTCGGGAGATCTGGACGAGCAGGTGGAGTTTTTAGAGCATTTGAGTCCTGCAGCCCCTGTCGAGGGCCCGTTCACCCCCCTCCTGGAGGCTCTGCGACTACAAGATGGTCACTGAAACACAGAGAGATGGAAAAACGGTTGAGAGGAATCCATGAAGTTGGCTATTTGCTCAGAAACTGACCGTCCTTGGGCGGCAGAGGATGTTATCTGTCAGTGGGGCCTTTACCACAGCGCTGCTCTGTCAGCTTATAGGGTTTTGTAATGGGACCACATTGATCAGGAGAAATCAATTGCACCGCAGCTTGCCTGCCCCTTTAGCGAAATGTCCTCCTACCATCCTCATGGCCACCCCCCCTTACCCCACCCCTGAGCTGCACCCAAGAGCAAGCATACACACACCATCTCTAACATCCCCTTGTTCTGCCTCTGCCTCCCTTGGCTGATGCAATCTAGGTCAGACAGCAATGAAGCTAGTAATGGAAAATAAAAGTGGTTACATAAGGCCTCTCTGCGCTCTGCACATCCAGTACCCACATCAGCAGCCATGGGATGTCAGCTGGCCCATTGAAAATCAGCTTTATTTACCAAACAAGGAGGTTGTGGTAAAGAATTACAATGAATGCAAAGAGAGGATGGACGGGTTTAGCTAGGCAGAGCTGCTGAAAGAAATCCTCTCTGCACTCTTTGATCGAGGCTGCAGTTCATGAAGGATGTGGATTACAGTGTCAGAATATTTTACGGACGAAAGCGAAGCGCACCTGCTCAGAAATGACGCAAAGGCTGTCGTATCACTTGACATCTCATCGCGGGAGATGACGTCACGTACGAGACGAGATGAAAATGTTGGCATGTCAGAAATACTACATATAGCCTCAGAACATCACTCATCATTACACAATGCTGCCCTTCTTCCTCAGTCCAGGGATGGAAGTTGGCTTTGTGATGCGGGAAAGAGAAGAAAAGTGTGCTGAGATCCCTCATCTCTCTGTAGTTTGCGTCAGCACCTCTTATGTGTAATCGCACCATCTCCCACTCGGTTCACTCCTCATATTCTCTCCTCTTCACATCTCCCTCTCTGCCGCCCACTCACTTCCCTTCCTCCCTCTCTTTTTTTTTTCTTTTTTCCCTCCCACCATTTTCTCTTTTCCTTCCCTATCTTCATCCCTCCTTGCTTCCATTCCTCCTCCTCCTCCTCCTCTGCTGCCTCAGCTGGCCTGAAGTGCAGCTGGTTAGATATCACTCCAGGGCTACTTTGCTCCTCCAGCCACTACCTCCTCCCCTTAAAGACAGTGGTCTTTCCGGTTGCAAGTCTGGGACCCCCTCCCAGTGGCAGCATGTGTTCGCTGGATGCTGCTGGATGTCTCTGTGAGTTAGATAACAGGCCCTTAGAACGTTACCCCGGGCCATGAGATCGCCATCTGCCCCATCACATTACCGCATCCCTTTTTGTTCCACGTACACATCCGCTCTCCTCTTTATCTGTCTCTGTGAGACGTGCTCGCTCATTGGTTAATCTCCCTACAATCCCACCCTAGGGCTAATCCTCATGGGTCCTCTACCCTTGGTGTCCCTGACCTTCACTTCAATCCCCGTTCATGTTTCTATGTATTTCTTCTCTGTTGTTGTTGTTGGGAATAGACTTTGTCGTCGTCTTCACAGCAGCGCCACGGCGACAGAAAGAGAAGCTTCCTGTTAGATTTTTTCCCCCATCATCCCTCCTGCAGCGTAGCTGATGAGCCACTGAGCTCCTCATAGATCCTTTCACTGTCAAGAGGGTCTGATCCCCTATTAATCCTGTTGTGACAACAGCTCCTTGGATATTGATCCTACCTACCTACATATGAGCGTTAGTGGCGACTCTCTTCAGATTCCTTTTTGCATCTGGATGCAGTCCAAGCAGGAAATAAGGACCAAAAAAACCTCAAAGTGCCTCCTCTCCCTTCCTTGTCCGCTTTCCTTTCCTTTTAGCTTCAGTATCTGACTGGGCCACCAGAGGAGATGAGCCTGTGATTCATCCCGACCCCCCCTACAGGCCAGGCTGCACAGTATACTAAATGTCTACATTATGGATGACTGGCCATGGGTTCCCCTCTTTGCAGTCCTGCTGTGCAACATTTTCCCAGGGCTTCCCTGAGGAAGAAAGGGAAACACAGTCTCTCTCTTGCGCACACACAAACACACACCCCTCCTCCTCTTAGCCCGCAGCCACCGTGTTTATTGGGAAGGTGGATGCTAAAATGGTTTGAGGGCTCCTCCCAGCGATTAGTCAGTCTCAAGTTGGTCTCTCTCTGTCAGGAGCGTGTCCGGAGAGACAAAGTTATGGCCCGTAGGATGATGAGAATGCTACTGCCGTACACGGGGAGAAAGAACAGAGCTCGAGCTCTAAATGAATATGTTCAGTCGGATGGATTTCATCAGCTAAACGCTGATTATATTTTCTCTACTTATCAGTTAGCTTTTACGTGATTGCAATTTTGGCTGATTAAATGTGCCACATTGATCACCCCTTTCAGGTAATGGAACTATCGACTTTCCGGAGTTCCTGACCATGATGGCCAGAAAAATGAAGGACACAGACAGCGAGGAGGAGATCCGCGAGGCTTTCCGGGTATTTGATAAGGTAAATAAGCTTGAACTAGTAAATCGTAGGTATAAATAAGTAACACCACAACACTGTTATTCTTCGGGAACTTGAGAGTTGCACTTATTTGATTCCAGGACGGGAACGGCTACATCAGCGCCGCAGAGCTCCGTCACGTCATGACGAACTTGGGCGAGAAGCTAACGGATGAAGAGGTGGACGAGATGATCAGAGAAGCAGACATCGACGGAGACGGACAGGTCAACTACGAAGGTAATACGCCGGCTGCGAAGCAGAGCTCAAATAGCTTCGGTTTCTAGGCCAGAGTGTAAGCTTTTATTAAACAGGGAGACCGGAGCGCCTCATTTTCAGAGCTGTGCATTTCTCTGAGGGCGACTCCAAGACAAGCCAGCCACACTGTAGTCGTTATTAGTAAGGGGGAAGAGATGGAGGCTGGAGAAAAGGCATCCTTCTGAATTATCATCAGTGAGCTATGAGCCTTTTCACTCTTTCTTCCTTCCTCCCTTCCTCCCTACTGCCAGTCCCTCGGCGTATTACACAAGAGACTAATTTTCTAGAGGGTTGTTGATGTATTGGTTAAAAAGTGGCCTACTTCTACATTTCACTGGATCACAGACAGATGTATTCCATGGATGATTAAAAAAAAAACTCCTTTATTTAATGTTTTTTTTTTTAGTTTGTGCGTGCATATTGTCGCGCTGCTGCAAGCATCAAGCATGGGGGTTTTTAATCAAACGGGTTTAATGAGATGAACATGGAAGCTGTTTAGAAAGAGGACAGTAATTAGGATGTGTGTTCTGAACCCGCTCAAGTTGATTAAAAAATTAATAAAGCATTTAACAATTTAGCAGGTGACTGCTCTTACTGGCAACAGGCTGTGCCAAAGCTGTAAACCTGACGACCTCATTGTCCTCTTCCCTTTCTCTCCGCAGAGTTTGTACAGATGATGACCGCAAAGTGAAGCCCGCCCGCCCCATCCTGCCCCCTCTTAGAAGAAAAGAAAAAAAAAGGAAAAAAAATCAAATGTTTTACTTACCTCTTGGAAAAAAAAGATAATGTTCATTTATTCATACTGTTTCTGTATAGAAAATAATTGAATGTTGAAATAAAATATCCTTCTGTCCACACAGGAAAAATATATAAAAACATACAAAAAATGTCTGCATGAAAATGATGGTTAGTGATCCTGTCCCTCCCGCCCCTCCCCCCCCCCCTCCCCCCTCCCCTGAAGATCAGTTTAGCATCAGTACTTGACAAGTAAAAATAATAACAACAAACCCTGTACCTACTACCTTCAGACAAAAGCAAAAGCATTTGACGAACTCCTTCCAGTTCCATATGCTTGTGGTAAATGTCTGGGCCGGCCATCTCTTCTTTCTCTGTTTTCTGTTCTTCATGCATGCAGCTTGAGACCGGAGCACTAACCCCTTACCCGTCCCCCCTCGCCTCCCCATCTCTCCTCCGGGCTACCAGAGCGTGCTGATTCCACTATAAGCTGTCCTCTTGTTGGTTTGGTACAGTTTTTTTTTTGTATTTAGAGAGGAACCCTGTACTGTTAAGATGAGAGAATATAACAGGTTCTAACTCAAGCGTTTAAGTGGAATGGGACTTAATTGTATGCTAGATAAAAGAGGAAAAAAAAAAAACAATGTACAAAAAAATACATTTTCAAACGTTTGGCATGTTCTTTTGTTTTTATGTTATTTGGATGGCCATCTTAGTAGTTGTTTGTCCTTCCCTTTCTTAAAGGAGGGGGGACCTAAAGAGTCTTATGGTGAGCTTTTTTTTTTTTCTTTAATATTTTGCTGAGATGGAGTGTCTGTCCTCTTTTCTTACAAGAGAGATTCACTGGCCTTCACTTTTCTTTTCTTTTTTTTCTTCTGTTTTTCGACTCGGACGAGAGCATAGTGAGGGGTGTACTGTGTTCGCAGCGCATGCTGTTCGGAGTATCAGCGCACAAGTCTTCGCAGCTGTTCATCTGAGTTCAGTTTACATTCATTCCAAGTTGTACATGCTAGTCTAATTTTTTTTTTTTTTTTTCAAATAAAAGACCATGAACTTTATCATGTCTTATGTCATTTTTCCCTGCTTGATTGTGAAAATGATCTTATAAAGACAGCATAACAAGTCTGTACGTTGTTTACCGACTAGACAAATGTGTCGACAATAAATGATTATAATCATCTCCATGTGCCGTGTCTGGGTGATGTTGAGCAGGGCCGGGTGATGCTGTGCACCACTGCCAGGCGAAGCCAGCTTTTACGTGGAGAGCGCGAGCCGCTCGCAGGGGAGGGAGAGGCAGCCGAGTGTGTTTGCTCTCGCGCTCAGCCATGGATATACATGCACATCTATGACGCCTCTTTTCCCTCTCAAGACGACCGAGCTGGTTGCTAAGCAACAGAAGTATGCTGTAACTGGGATGTTGGGGGTTTTTGAAAAGGCAAGTGGGAGTTTGAATAAACCCTCCTGCTTGTGCCGATGACTCCATGTTAGCTTGTCCTAATAAGGCAAACCAGGCCATAACACCTCTTAGGTTGTGGACTTATTTGCACACGCGTTCACACTTTAAGACAGGACCTGGGTAGACGGCAACGTCTCCCTCGAAGCTATAGCACCTAAATGCCAAAAAAAGAACAGCAAGAGTTGCATCATTTTACTGTATTTGGATTGTAATTTGAGAAGGTAGGGAGAGGAGAAAAGACCAACAGAGACGGCTCTCCACCCACCAATGCAGCATGAACTGCTTACCTTATAGAAACCACACATTCTGCTTTTCTTCAAACCACCGTTATCTCTGTAGACCTGCTAACCTTTGCTTCTGATTACCCAGATTAACAGGTTGAGTGAAGGAAAGGGTGGGCACCGGGCATCAAGAGGAAATCTGCTCAACTGACATCTGCTAATTACAGCCGTGACGTCTGATTTTGAAGAACACAAGACAAACACTCCAAGCTTTCCTTCTTGACTCCTCCCTGCAGCACCAGATGAGCCAATAGTTAATGGCATACTTCTGACTGACAGCAAGGGATTGGAGATGTGCAGCTGCAGATGAATAAACTAGCAGAGGCCTTTCAATTTGTTCACTTCTAATAAATAGAAAAAATGATCTCATATTTACTTGTTTGAGAGTTATGTTTCAATATAGGTTGACATATCTCACATGAATGTGTCACAGGAAAGAAAAGATTTGTTGTATAGTGTGTTTGTATGAAAAGATTTAGATTTAGGTTTAGATGAGAGCAGATGAGTGCCGTGTGTAAAAATAGATCCCGTATTTTCTTCAGAGAGAAGAGGAAGTGCCAATCAGTTAAATCTAAGTTCATATTTACTTCTCATGTCAGAGTTAACAGACTCAGGACCTGCTGCTGGTCTCCCAGAAAGATGAGTTTGAGGACAAGACATTGGCACAAATACAGTAAATGACTCAAGTGACAAAGTTTGTACCAGTAAATAACAGTCCATACTCAGAAACTAACCTAGCTAGTTAACTGGCAGAGTTAGCACGGAAGGTCAGCACATTTACATGATAAGAAAAATATACTGTTAGTCTGACTAACAGTTAAAATTACCCACACAACACAGCTGAGAGTTGAATCACCCCGACATGTAAACATTGAAATGGACTCAGACTATGCTAGGTGCACTTCCCAAACTTATAATCCCAGAAGGTAACCACCATAGATAGCATGCATGTCATACGTTAAAGTAATAATGTACAGCAACGTCACATTTTACAGATCTTGT
This sequence comes from Leptatherina wallacei, assembly GCA_028567055.1. NCBI lineage: Eukaryota > Metazoa > Chordata > Actinopteri > Atheriniformes > Atherinidae > Leptatherina > Leptatherina wallacei. Next base: position 5,354,912 of record JAOXYM010000024.1, on the reverse strand, counting down.
TCTTGTTTGAGCTAAATTTTCCATCAGTTGTTTTAATCCATGAAGTAGTAGGTCAATAACAAAATACATTAATAGACAAGCTGAAAGGATAAATATCAGCAGCTATCATTGTGGAGTCAGACATAAACCAGTTTATAGGACTAGCTTAAATACCTTTCTGTGCTTACTAAGAGGAGTCCAACTAAATGGCTTAGTCGAGCTTTAATTGAACCTAATAGAGTAATTAGTAGTTGTTGGACTTCCCTTTTTAAAGTCCTAACTTAACTCTGTGTGTAAACGTACTGAATTTGGGTAGCTATTTGCAGCCAATCAAAGCCTTTGTAAATCAGAATTTACTATACAGTAATACATTTGGAGCAGCTAGCTGCACAGTAAAATGATCATAAAATGTTCAGTTGAATAATCCATGATACCGACAAGACGATTGACCAAAATGTCTAACACGTTGGGTTTGAATAAGAGTGTATTTCACAATCTGCTTGCCTTTTTAAAGTAAATATTTCTGATAGTCTAGCTGTATGTTTTTAAATGTCAATATAATTTAATTCAATTGAACTTTAATTTTTGGAGCCATAGGTTATGACTGCTGAATTCAAATAGCTTAAAGCCTTGGTTTCCAACCTATTTTCCCTAAGGACCCCCCCTTCATGCAACTAACAAAAAGCCGTGGATCCCCATACCTGCCCCTTCCTGAAACCATGCTTGGCTTTATGCTTTCGTGAAACCTAAATTAAGGTATTTATCAACATATATCCTTACTTTTTGATTCTTTTTTTGTTTGTTTTCATAGGGACGGATCATCTGCAACGTGGCAATTCTTAGACATGTTTCATTCCTGAAATAGTGCAAGAAAAAGTGACTCATTGACCTCATAAAACCACAGTACATGGACAAAAAGGATTGGATCACAAAATGGGGCTTACTAAGTAGCTTTTTTTTCTTTTTTACTAAGGATCTATGTTATAGATATGTAAAGCAGAATTCTATCTGTAAAAAATATTTATATATTTTGAGACCTGGCTCCTAAAACACTTGTTCCATGGGAACGAAATGGCCAAATAAAAAAAAAAAAACCTAAGCAGATACACCTCAACTCATCTCTGTGTGGGCATGGCTTTAATTTGAACAATCACACAGGCTCTGTACAGTCAAAGCCTCGCAGACACCCTGTGAAGGTCAGGAACCCCGGTGTTGGGAACCATGCCTGCAGGTAACCATCAGGACATTTGTCCTGCAACGCTCACACTACACGGGACTACAGTACACTGGTCCATTTCTACTAACACCAGCACATTCGTAGGCCAACTAAACTCCGGAGGCGGTCCTTGCTTCAACCAACAAGCGGGCAAAAACTAAACACAATCCCGTCGACCAATCAGAACGGAAAGGGTGTGGTTTCAGAGTCGATGCTGCAGGTTCCCTGGAACAGCCCCCACCCCCCACCTCTCCGGGGAGGAAGGGACACCTGAGCACCCTGGGGGTTAAATTAGGCACATCAATATTTCATGTGTAAATGAAGCAGCACACTGTGGAGGGAGTAACGCGAGAAGGATTGACCGGGCACAGATATCACGTATCAGCGCCCCTGGAAAGAACAGGCACGCTTATGAGAGCGGCCCATGACACACAACAGGAGTGTGTATGTCTGTGTATGGCAGGGTGTGTATTCTGTATATAGAGAGTGTTTGTGTGTGTGAGGGGAGGGTGTAGACAGGACGTGTGTAGTGACATGGAGCCCTGTTGTTGGTGTATCATCCAGCTGTATGAGCAAGTTAAGGAAGTGGATGAGGTGAGCTAAGCTGAACAAGGCACAACACTGATATGGGAAGCTTCTGGCACTTTCTCACACAAACACCGTCACAGGAATTAATTAGCACTAGCTTAGCGTGTTTTGGACGTGTTTGAGCTAAACAAGCATATTTCACTTTTAGGCAGCTTTAAAGGTGGCAACATTTTAAATACTCTGCGATAAGGGAAGGCAAATGCAACCACGCTGAACTACATTAGTGGAAACTTTCCAACATGGACAAACCTCATCTGCTGCAACACAAGAAGTTCTTTACTGGATTTCATCTTCCACCTCTAAATTAATCCTGGTTTGATCTTTATTTCGCTGCGTTATTTATGCCAAAAACAAACAAACAAACAAACAAAAAGTAGAGCCATCTCTAGTAATTAGCTTGTATGGATGAAGTCATGATGCTTTTGCACCCTCACTGCTTATTATGGGCCTCGCAGGGTCGTTTTCACCACGTTGCGCTAATGACAACGATAGAGGTGGCGTAGCAAAGCACCGCAGGGGGTTTGGCAGTTCTTGCTCCTCGTACTCTGCAATGCAGCCCCCCCCCCCCCCCCCCCCCCCCCCCCCCCCCCCCCCCCCCCCCCCCCCCCCCCCCCCCCCCCCCCCCCCC
>JAOXYM010000024.1:5282445-5294977 GCA_028567055.1 Leptatherina wallacei | reverse complement strand
TCCTGCATTTTAAAACATTATTAATCCAGAACATATTTGCATTTGTGAACTTCTTTTGACTCGGTTGCTGTCATCTTGCAGGACTCGCTAGGCATTCTGGGAGGTTTTTCATTCCCCTTGGTTTGAAGCGAGCTCCTGAAAAATCTTGGTTTGAAGGGGTATATAGCGCTACCAGTTGCCCCCCTACCCCTCGCTCCTACCGAGGACTGGGACAACCTACCCCTACACGCCGACGGAGGGGTAGGGCCTTAATCTGTGGCTTCAGAGAGACGTGTTCCTCTCAGGTAGATCTCTGCTAACAAAGACAGAAGGTCTGTCCAGACTTGTTTATGCTGCTCTAAACATTACTGTTCCAGCATCGACAACAAACTCATTTTCAATTTTATGTGGAAAAACAAAAGTCATCTTATTAAAAAGAAAGTTGTGATGAATAAACCAGACGAAGGTGGAACTGATGCGTTAGATTTCTCATCTCTTAATACAACCTTTACAATTAAATACATCAAAAACCTTCTTAGAGATCCTCCCTCTCTCTGGAGGGCCAGGCCTTTGTATATTATCAACACCATTTACCATTTTTATTAAGATGCAACTACACTGGGTCTAAAATCCCTTTTACATAAGATGTTATTAAACTGGCACAAACAATCTCTCACCTCACAAATAAATTTAAAAACAAAACACTTTTCTTTAAAAACTGGTTTGATGAAGTTACTTTTAGTCAGCCAGTTACTCCAGATGGTCTCCTGTTACCGTACGCTCAATTTATGTCACTTTATCGACTCCCTGCAGCACCGGAGGAACACGCCATCGTCTTCCTTCCCAGTGGTGTTAATTATCGTCTGCAGCCAAAGGAAAAGACTCCATCTCCGTTTGATCCAAGAAGCATCGACATTGATTATGACTTCCCTTTAATAAGCAACAAAGTGTCCAACAAGGTAAACTTTATCTTCACCTTCCGGTATTTTCTATTGGTCAAACATTAACTGGAACTGGTCGTGGCTGCTGCCACGGAAACGTTTCTTCATAAATAAAATAAGAGAAACATCATTTAAGATTATTCACAACTAGTAAAAGTTTTCTTGAGGAACAAATCTAAACGGGACTCGGACTGTATGTGTCCCTTTTGTAAAAGTTGTGATGAAACTCTATTGCACCTGTTCTGGGACAAAATCTCCTGGACTGATATGATGAACTTTTTACACAGAAAACGTATAAATATCTCCTTAAAAAGCAAACATGTTCTTTTTGGCAAAGACAAATGTAATCTTGAAAACTCTGATAAATTGTACATTGTTAATTTGCTTGTGATTTATGGGAAATATCATATTTATACCTGTAAATTTCAGCTACACAAACCTAATTTCAATGCATTTTTAGCAACATTAAATATTTCTATAGATAACCTTCGACTTAGCTCCGACACTAAAGCTGTCGTCTGACCTTGAAACGACCCTTTTAAACCCTCCAGCATCACATCTGTCTGTTTGGTAAAATTGTTGTTTACCTTTATACACATTGTCCATGTGTACATTTTTGTAAATGTTCTGATTTACTACTAAAATAAATAAATAAAATAAATATATATATATATATATATATATATATATATATATATATATATATAAATGCAATAAAGCATCCCTAATCACAACTTACATGTGAAATTAGGCTTATACCATTTATTTTGAAGGACTTTGCATGTGTAGGAAGCTGCATAAATGGTTTAGTGATTATGAATACATAAATAAGAAAACAATGAAATTATGTTTGCTGGCTGAAAAGGTGCATATATTTATAAATGTGTTTAAAACCCGGTCTGTTCTTCTTCCATCCCACATCAAATTCTTAAATGAAATTAATTTCTAACTATGACTAGCTTATCCTGTACAGTTTGCAGTATTTCAATGGGTAGGAGAACAGTGAATATGTGACAAGATACAACAGAAATACATATATATTTGCTGAAAATGCACTGGACTCCTTATTCCACATCTCACTGCAAATATTCCAGCACAATTAAGCTGTAATTACAACCAAGAACATATACCTCATGTATTGTTGCACCTCATATGCAGGAGAGTGCAAACTACACTAAAAATGTAGCAAAAGATATAGCCTACACTTGCTTTGTAATTTGGGTTAAATCCATCTATTCCATGGTAACAAACCACGTGTTTCACATTACTATGTTGACATATTGTTGATAAAAGTGCCAATTGTCGGAATAAATGTCAAAAAGTTGGAAACTTGAATGGGCCTTTTTAACTTGGTTCATATTTGGCCAAAAGTAAAAGAAAGGAAAATTATGCTACAATTTGGTTAGCCCCTTGAAACACATAATTTCCCCAGTGCAGAAGGGAATTCTTCAAAAGCCAGTCTGGGGCTGTCTGCCTTCCATTCATGCCCAGCATGTCTCATTCACTTAAATCACGATGTCCCCTAACCTACACAGGTGAAAATAGGTGCCTAATAGGAAACTACGAAGTTTTCATTCTGAGTCTTTTTAGGGGGGGGATTTTTCTCACAAAAGCACAGGCCATATGTGATTTCCCTTGCTTTTCAAAGATAAGTAAGTTGGAAATCCCCAACCGAGGCGCCGCCCCCGAAAGTACAAAACCCAGCGCGACTCCCTCCGCTGCACGACTCTTTCCTGACCTTCCGAGACAGAAGGAGCTTGTAGTCAGACAGTCGCTAAGTAAAACATGGACGTCCACAGAATGCCTAACCACGGTCAAATGGATTATAACCTCGACAACATGGAAGCCAAGCACGGAAAAACGTTGTCTTGTCCCGAGGATCGTTTTGACAGCGGCCTGGATTCCCTAAAAGAGGGAAGCACCCTGGATTCCCTTAAAGACGAATTGGTGAACCAAATTCAGGAGCTTAATGTGACCGCAAGCGAGGATCTGCCAGAGGAATACGAGCCTTGGAGAACTGTGGTGACAGACGACGGTGACACGTAAGTGGGAATTTTGTGTGGACTTTTATTGCTGCAATTGCAATTTTGTTTTTCTCTGCGCAAACTAAGCAAAGCGCATCTGGGTTGTGCGCAGGAAAGTAGTGCGTAAAGTTGGAAAAGATGCAGACATATGATATCAAATCCTGCACAAGAACGCATGAAAATATAAAAAATGCACAAAAGCAAGAGGCCTTTAAAGGTTATTTATTGTATTTGAATAGAGAAGAGCTGCGTGTGTGTGTGTGTGTGTGTGCAGCAAAGCGCGTTCTTGTTTGCGTTTGTACTTTGGCTGAGAACGCGCAGTTTGGGCGGAGCTAAAGTCCGCTCTGCGCATTCAGGAAAGTCCCTGGCTTGCTGCCAGTAACTGATAAAGCATCAGATGTGTCAAGCCACAACTGGTGGAAATAACCCGACAAAACTCCATTCTTGCGAAACGTTCCACTGCACAGCCTTTGTTCTCTCTTATATGGCTGGAACCACTTCCCTTATGTGTAAAAATTTTTTAAAGCACTATTTTAACTAAAACCCCCTTTTTTCTTTCTTCCCCTCCTCACAGGCTGCTCCACTTGGCCATCATTCACGAAGCAACTGAGCATGCCCTCCAGATGATCAAACTCTCTCACAACCACCCTTTCCTCAACATCCAGAACCACCAGAGACAGGTTATTATCAGCACCATATCCAAGTGATAAACAAACATTCGGAAACCTTGTGCACCTGTGCACAAATGACCTTTAAACTCATTATAACGTGTTATAAATGCATCCTCCACAGACTGTCCTCCACCTGGCGGTGATCACAGAGCAGCCCCAGCTGGTGGAGAGACTCCTGAAGGCTGGCGCTGACCCTCTGTTGGCTGACAACAACGGGAACACGGCTCTCCACATCGCCTGCAAAAGAGGCTCCCTGGCCTCCTTCGGGGTCATCACCCAGAACTGCCAACGCCACCTTACCTCCATCGTGTCCTTCCCCAACTACAGTGGTAAGTATTGGGTTAAAGTGGCACCCTTAAAGGTGAAGACTCATGTTTCTTTTTAATTGGATTTGGTAGCTGAGCTTTTTTTTTCCTTTTTTCTCTCCCCAGGACATAACTGCCTCCACTTGGCGTCTATTAACGGTTATATCTCTCTGGTGGAAAGCCTCGTTCAGCTGGGTGCAGACATCAATGCACAGGTATGTTTCTTTAATAACGAAACAAATAATTATGATAAAATGGCTAAGCTGCATGTCAGAACCTCATATTTATTTTTAAAAAATCGTTTCCTGTAGGAGCCATGCAGTGGACGGACAGCTCTTCATCTGGCAGTGGACCTCCAGAACCCCACGCTGGTCTGCCGCCTTCTGGAGCTCGGCGCCGACGTCAACTGTTTGAACTACGGCGGCTTCACGCCGTACCACCTCACCTACGGCCGGCACAATGAGGAGATCCGCTGCCAGCTGTACGATAGGACGGCGCAGAACCTGAGAGAACTGCCCGACAGCGAATCAGAGGAGAGCGACATGGAGGACCAGGACATGTCGGAGGACGAGGTCAGTGCTGGCTTCAGAACAGAACTACTCTGAGAACCACAACATTTCATCCAGTCTGATCTTCAAAGTACGAGTCCTTAACGTATTTTTTTTTATTCTCTTGTCTACAGCTGTATGACGATATAAAGTTTGGAAAGTAAAGAAACACCCTTCTTCTGGTGTGAACTTCAAGCTGCTACTGGGTTTGCCGAGCCATGGCTCCCAACTGGGGACAAATCAAGTCATAGCCTCCCCTCCGATCCCACGTTCAAGGTCCAGGTCCGCGTGTGCTGGCGCTGGGACTGCAAACAAGAATGAAGATGGCCGTCCAGTCTGGTCTGGTCTGGTCTGGTGAAGATAGCTGAAAAAAAACCACAATAGCAAGACCGTGACCTCGAAATGGTCCTGCAACTGTTTAAATGTATATTACTGTGTACATATCAGACATGTGTAACATATTGTAAATAGAGAGATATTATTTTTGTACTTACTGTAAATTTAAACCCTATTAAGAAAATAATGTTCCAAATAAAAAAAGGAGTTTATGAATATGAAGAGACGTGACTTGTGTGCTTCCTGAACTGAGCCAAGAGATGAATTTCCCTCCCGATGACTGCCTTGTTTCCTTTCCATACAGTAAAACAAGACTCATTTCTCAGTTGATGACAGAATCATCACCCAGAGTTGTGAAACATATACAGACATCAAAAAAAAAAAGATCAAACTCAGCAACGCTTGGAGCAGTGTGGGATTTCCTTTGTTGGGCGAGGTCACCGGGTCTCTGAGTCACCGCGCTGAAAGTCCCTGGGCGGCATAAGAGGAACATAATGTGCTTAAATATTCCACCACGACCTTGCTGAATAGCGGCTAAGAGCTGACGCTAGCTACCAGGGAGGAAATGTTTTATACAAATATGGGAAAATGTGCTGCATCATTTGATTTACCGATCCTGTAATGACCAGGAAACTTTGCTGGAGTCTGGGAAGTACGAGATTTCCCCACAAGCTTGAGTCAGGATTTCTTTTTTTTTTAAAGAAAGAAATCACAAGCTTGGTTATATTTCCCTGTATGGGGTCGCCCTGAAGGAAACACTTGTACACTACCTTTAGACTCATGTGGGCAGACAAGATTTAGTCAAGACCCAGGAAGCTTTGACTCAAAGATCCTCACCGAGTTTAGGGTGAGTATATGAAACATGACGCTTTGTTAAATTGCTGCTGACGCAAAAAAGAAAAAAGAAGGAAAGATGTCATGAAACCAAGCTGAAAGCGGAGAATAACTAGGTGATGACATGTTTACATCACTTCTGATCAGAGGTGCAGAGCTGGAAATGGTCACAGACCCTCCAGCGACACAGATCTTAACCTCTGTGTCGCTCGATTTTCCTTTTGCAAAGAGAAACTATCCGACTTGTACGTTTCCGCTAAATCGAAGCAAGCCATTTCTGACATGCGGCTTGTGCTTAAAAAGTGTAGGAAAGAAAAAGGAGGTCAAGTTGGTTCATTATGTGTAGTAAAATAACCTGCACCTCAGTGTGTCATGTGATTGTCGCTCATTTAGAGCCACAACAGGAAGCTCAGCACACGCTCAGAAATTCCCCCTGACACATGTAGTTTACAACCCCGGGAGTAAAAATCACTCGTGTAGGGAAAAAATGGACACATTTAACAGAAAAAGGATTCTTTTTTTTTTTTTTTTACTCCAAAAACTTTTTTTTAATTGTGGAATGAAACAGTGGTGGGAGGGAAAGGGTGGGGGGAGGGTGGTGGTAAATATACAGCAAACAAAGATAACGCCAGCCTCAGTCTGGGAACTGCAAATCCCATCATGCTCCAAGTCGACCCAACAGGTGACGCTTGTCTGCTGGATCAGTCCCGCTCTGCCAGGGACATGAGGTGGGAGTCTACTTCAGTCTCTGTCAGAATCCTGCAGACAAAAGAAGAAGTCGTAAAACATGGAGAGAGATGATTCGGACTAAAATCTAGTTAATATGAAGCTCGTCTTGAAGGGTATCTGATAAATGCTCATCCATGGCCCATGTTTTTACCTGAACTTGGGGTCCTGTGTTGTTATGACGCCCACCTCGAGCTCAGACGGCTTGAAGTCAATGGAAAGAACGGTTGTCAGACAAGAGATCGCCGTCTTAAATAAGAAGGAAAAACAACAACAACAACGGAGGTGGGAGGAGTTAGTTGACAGCTGGAAACCACCACAACTGGAGCAGGTTACTTTATCTGCAAAACAAGACTGCGTCCGCACCTCGATAGTCTGTTCAAAGGTCCAGTCCAGTTTCTTTTTCACTTTCTTCTCCAGGAAGCTGGTGGCTTCCGTCTGCTTCACTCCAGCGGCGGTGGCCTTGAAGCCGCAGTAGTAGCCCGCGGGGTCGCATTTGTACACCTGAGGTCCGTACTCTTCGTCCATGCCGATCACGATCATACCTGCCAGTTCACAGATGACGGACATTTAACTCAACTTTACCATCATGGAGAAACCCCTTCTGCAGCTACCTTTACATCCAAGATGACCTAAAAATGTTTCCGAAATGTCTCATTTTTAACATGTTCTAACTTTTCTATTTGTTCTATTGTGAATAAAATATTAGTTGCAATTCATTGCGTTCTGTTTTCATTCACATTTTTCCATTTCAAACCCTACTTTTTGGGACTCGTGGTTGTAGATCGATGTACTCACAGCAGCCTAGAGGTCGCATCTCAGCGTTCTGCGTGTAGACTTGAGAGATGTCAGCAAGTCTCTTACACAACATGTCCACTGGGATCTCATAACCGTACTTGTACTGCCAGTTGGCTGCCTCATAGCGAGCTCGCTGGACTTGAGACCTGCTGTCAGCTGGAGAGGATGGGACAGAAAAAGAAAAATGAGCTAAATGAGAAATCAGTTTTTCATTGGCTACAGATTTTAAAGTAAATTTGCGTATCTTTAATGAGAACTTAAAAAAAAACATCCTAAGAAATCTTCTTTTAGGAGGATAAATGTTTGTAAAGAGGAAATGTTTGATACAATACATGCTCTAAAAAAATGCAAAGAAAGATTGTTGTCAGAAATAATCCCAAAAATTCAACAACCTTTGGACGAAACTCCTTTTTTTAGAACCTAAAAGCTGTAATGGAACAAATCAAGTGTTTCGGTAATGGAAAACATGAGAGTATCTGGACAGCTTTGTGTAACACCGTTTTGTTCAATACGTTACTATTTGAACCTATATTGTAATTTTAATTAGCACTACATAACTTTCAGGCTTTAAAACTCTGTGTTTCCGACACGTTTAATGTCACACAGACATTTATTATGTTAATTCCTGAAGCAGTAACTGCCCAGCAGTGTCCTGGTGCTGAAAAACCGCACTTCACAACCCCCCCCAACACCCCCCCCAGCGCATCACTTTACAGCAGCATCTCACTTTGTGGCACCAAGTCACACACCAGCAACTGGATATCAACACAATGGTGGTTTTGAAGATGCACCATGGATCTTATTAAAGAAACCCAAGAGGACATCATTGGAGGAAGCGAGAAGGAAAAAAAAAGAGAGAGAGAAAGGGACAGGGCAAGAATATAAGATAAGAGTCAACATCGGACCGACTTTTACTTGCTAGAGAGTGCTCAGATGAGAGACAAAATGCAATATGGATCCTGAATTAGCCTTTTTTAGGAGATGCCACACTGAGAAAATCTGCCATTGTTTAGTAATAGGGCTTTAATAGGGCTCCAGACAGTTATTATCAAAGTCTGAAGTATCACTTCTATGCAATACACACCGCTGATGCCAGCAAATCACATACTCAAACAAACGGTGGAGGGAAGCTTCAGCAGACTACGCTGAATGCAGCATTTAGGGAACTATAGATAAACAAAAGCAGGACATGCTAACAAAGGCCATAGCAAAGTGGGCAGCTAAAAACCGCAGTGTTATGGAAGATTGTGGTCTGTGGAACTTTCGGAGGATTGCCACAAATGACAACATGCATGAGCTTCCCTAAAGATGCACCGTCCCAAGACAAATACACAAGTTGTATGAATAGGAGGGGATTCCAAAAACTACAGTCTTACAACAAATAGAAACTGCTGCTCCCACTGGAGGCTATTGGACATAGCTGGGTTATTACCTTGGGAGTTCCAGCACATTATATTGATGAACAGCTGCATTCACATGTTCTGACTGTAATGATTCATGTTTAAGTTGACTTACAGGAAATATTTCAACTGCTACTGTATGAAGAGAATTTACTGAAGGTTTTTACACTTTTGTTCACATAGCAGTACTTGTAACTAAGGGTCGACTAATAATCGGCATGGCCGATAACATCAGCAGATATTGGGCAATTTTATAATAATCTGTATCGGCCGTTTTTCCCACCGATAGCCGATAAAATAAGTTTATTTTAAAACGCGCTCCTTTGGCTCTCATACAGCATCTGTCTCTGCCTGAAGGCACCGCTGTAGGATGTATAACAATGTCCCGCCTACAGCCCCCGCTGATTGGCCGTCAGGGGCTGTGTAGCCAATCAACACTGACGCTTATAGATGCAGCTCCTCAGCAGGGGAGAGTAGAGGACCGCTGCACCGCGGTTGATGAGTGAAGGTAATGAAACAGAAAATGGTATAAGTTGCAATAAAAACCCTCAATAGTGAAGTTTTAAAGACAGCAAAACCCTATTATGATCAGTTTCAATGACATGCATGCCCAGAGGCCACACCTGGACCTACCTGCCTGCACGTCTATATTCACATGTAGTGCGACAGGGTTGTGCAAATAGCCTAAATGATTACGTCTCTAAAAATAAATATCACAACGGGGGGAACTTCATCAAGTGAACATGACCTGGAGCGCCTTTATTTAATACAAATAAGACCTAGCGACATGGGTACAGCATGTAGCCTAGCAACATGGGTACAGCATGTAGCCTAGCAACATGGGTACGGCATGTAGCCTAGCAACATGGGTACAGCATGTAGCCAACAGATTAAGAAAGATGAACCTGTTGAATTTCACAAGTGGAGTCGACTTTCACAATGTTTCATGTCGTTTGCTAACAGTTTACGTGTTAACAGTAAACTTGATAAACACGCCGTCTTCATACTGGAGCTCAGTGTCTGTTCTACACGCGGTTGGAGATGTCTACAAGCGTGTGGAGATCTCTACACGCAGGCGGAGAAATCGCTGTTTCCATCGGGTGTTTTCTTCCAAACACTTCATGGAGTTTGGTGGCGTATGAGATGTGAATATGTTGAATATTTTTGACGTGACGTTGTCATGACAACGCTGCACAATGTGTTCACGTAGGAATCGAAACTCATTAGATCCACTGGATACGGCTTAAAACATATAAATGTGCGAAATTTCTCAAAGGTAAAAACGCATCTGGGTGTAACGTGTGTTCATCCCTCCATTAATGGGCTGCATTGTAACCTTGTCAACAAGTTAATAGCCACTATAATATATTCACCTATGTTAGAGGTGAACAGATTTTCACAGTGTACAGAACAAACGACCAGTATTCTGTCTTCAGTCTGATCCAGTTTGTTATTCTCAATTTTGTCACCAAAATTTACATTTTTGCAGCAAATGAATATCGGTTCAAAATATCGGTTTCCTTAATTAATAATAAATAATCGGTATCGGCCCTAAAAAGAACGATATCGGTCAATCCTTACTTTTAACACATTTGTTTGAATTCATTATTGGATTTTTTGCACAGCAATGCAATTAACTGCAGATGACCATGCAATTAATCATGATTAAAAATGTTTGTATTTAAAGTAATATAACCAGCAACAGTCCCTTGTATTTCAACTTCTCTAGACCTTCAAATTACAGAAAAACTTCCCGTCTAAAAGACACCACTTTTAATTTTCCTTCTAAAAAGAAAAATTAAACAATTCCAACCAACACCAGCTTAATTTAACTAATGTTAACTATGTATACTTGTCCATTCTAAACTCTACACAGTAAAAATGGTAATCACTGATTTATCAGAGAATGTTATCTGTCTTACGCTGTACATCACCACTGCACCAGCATTTGGCTCAGCAACATGAACAACTGCATTATGATGGAAGTATTCTTATTGGTATTTTGGTGGAAAATGATTTATGTATATTATACCTAGTTTTACTAACTTGTGTTTTTGCAATAAATCTGAAAACGAGGAAAGTGCATTGTGTTCTCCCTATCATGGCGACTTTTTGCATTATGGATGTTGCATGCATGTTGTCCGATTAGTCCCAATAGCCATCTATGTGAAAACCTCGATTATGCATGCGATTTAAATGCAAGAAACTCTCAATAGAAAAGGGCGCACTGCTGTCCTGTGAGCACACAGAATAATATTTGGGAGCCTAAAAGCATGCCGGCATAAGAGCATTCCTTCTTTGTGTGCTCAAATGTTGTCCAAGCAGTCCAGACTTGTTAGAAGACCAAGTAAAACCATAAATAAAAGTTTATTGCTGCACGCTCGTCATGTTTTCTATACAAAAGGCCTCAGCACATAACCAAATAAAATATTTTTCATTGAATTTCATTCAATGTCAAAAGTACACAGCAACTAAAAACTCTGTTCCATGTTTCCTCAGATGGCCTAGCTTCTGGGAGGTTTTTGTTGGAAAGTGAAAAAGTTAAGGATTATTTATTATCTCGGCAGTCAAAAGGTTCAAAATAAAAAAAAAGATGAAATTGTGTATATCAAAAGCGTTATGATCACATTAAACCATTCCATCATGTAAATACAACTGATCAGATCACTTTATCTAGCGTCCATGTAAACATGTCAGCTGTAATCTCCGATCAGATTGATTTCAATAGGATAGATGAAATATTTGTCCATGTAAACCTAGCTAATGTCTTTGCAAAAAGCCACAACTTTCCAGCAGAGAGGAGCAGTTGTCTAAGTAAGGGATAATGCCCGACCATGTGTCCATTATCAGAAAATAATGGACGACACGGAGGTGTTATTTTCTGATTATTGACACCTGGGAGGGCATTATCCCGCTTATACCATGGTCACTCATGAAGGAAATAAATATTGAATCAACTATTAATACATTAATGTTGTTTTTACCGTTCGAATCTTATGTTTTTCACAAGAAGCGGCTGAATGGACTATTTAACATCTCTTGTTGAGACGCGTTGCCGAGGTAACCGGCTCTGGCCACAGCACCTGCATACTGGCATATCCATCATAGAGGCATCTGAAGGATGGAGGTTTAATGTTTATGGACTCTGAACACTGCTGGTCGGGACGTTGCGGGACGACAACATGTTGCTCCATTCTCGTCTCTCCTGGACTGACGGAGCCCAATAAGCCTGTAGGCTGCTTTCCCAGCAATGTCCCGTCACAGCGGCGCGTCTCCACATCCACCACATAGGTTAACGGAAACCAGAAAATCATGCATTTTGTCTTCTGTCTTACCGTTGTGATAAACAGTGAATTAATCTCTAAACCCAGCTCACGTTCCCTAGTGGGTGAAGAATCCCACGCTTGGTGAATTCTGCTTCACATTAAGAGCCGACAGTAAAGGATCAAAGAGCAACGTCACTGTATGTTCTGACTTTCTGCTGCCACGCCGTTGATGGTGAAATGTGAGAGAGATGCTGGCATGTCCATCATAGAGGCATCTGAAGGACGGGGATTTAATGTTATTGGACTCTGACCGCTGCTGGTCGGGACATTGCTCCATCCTCATCTCTCCTGGACTGACGGAGCCCAGTCAGGCTGCTTTCCCAGCGCTGCGTCACAGCGGCGCGTCTCCACATTCACCACACAGGTTAAAGGAAACTATAAAACCAACGTTTTGTCTCTTGTCTCCCGTTGAGATAAATAAACTGTGAAATAAATCTCACGATGGTCTAAACCCAGCTCGCGTTCCCCATTAGTGGATGAACATCCAACGATTAGCGAGGTATGTTGACTTTCTGTTGCCATGGTTATCAACTGGCATTTTAGGCAGCGCAATAATTTAGAACAATCAGGCTATTTGACTGGAACTATTTTTAACTGGTGTCCTACATCACTTTTTAATGTACACCCTGTAGCCAATCAGAATC
>JAOXYM010000024.1:5232535-5247219 GCA_028567055.1 Leptatherina wallacei | reverse complement strand
TAGATAGATAGATAGATAGATAGATAGATAGATAGATAGATAGATAGATAGATAGATAGATAGATAGATAGATATCAATGGGGTGCTGGGGTGAAGGAGGACGATTTAAGTATCATGTTTGAACTGCTGTATGGTGAAAGTGTTTGAAAGAAAAATATTTGTAAAGTGGACAAAGTAAAGGCCATTGTTCCAGGACTGTTGTGGTTCATTCTGGCAACCTTTCCAAAAAAAACAACATACTTTTTTTCTGCTTTGTTTATTGTACCTTCATAAACGTCTGCACTGCCAAATAATGTCTAACATGTAGCTTTTTCAGAAAAAGCTTTTCATGACTGACACTGGAACACTAAACTCACGGGGAAGTCCAATCCTGGGAAGATTGGCAACTGTCTGAATGTCTTCACTGAATAATCATTCTTAGTGTAAAATGATGTACTCCAAATCAGACCTACTGATGATCAGCTAATCAACTGCATTTGATTAGCAGCACCTGGCTGCTTCTTACTGTCCTGATTCCTTTTGAAGCAGTACTAGTTTTTCACATTCTGCTTCAACATTTTATTTTTGGTTGTTGTTGTTGAATAAACGATAAAATCTTGTGAAACTTGGGACATTTTTTCTTTTTTATAGCTGAACGAGGACGCACTTATTTATCTAATGAATGATTCACATGTTTGTGTAGCGTTTCCATTCAGCTTAATTGAAGGTTAATGGCACTGCATACTTTCAATGATTTGAGCTAAAATACTGGTCTTAAGTTTGCCTTCTGCTGCATATAATCAAACTATAGGTTTTTTTTCTTTTCAAATACGATAAGATAAGGCTTTTGGATGAAGGCTGATACGTAACCTTGGGGCGCTGCTCCCCCCTTCACCTTCCACATGGCTACTTCTGTGTTGTTTATTTTAAATAGGGGGCTCCTGGCTAGCTTACCCAAGTAGTCCATTCACCTCAGGTATCCACTTCAGCTCATCAAAGAGCGAAACACAGAGTTGTGTGTTGAGTGCAGCATGTTACATCAACAGCATCAACGCAGGGAAAAAAAGGTCATTGAACTCCAAAACTTGACTCAGAATCTTATATTACTAAAAGTGGCTCTCCATTCAAAGGTACATTATAGACTTAAATCATTGAATACATAAGATCTAATATCTACCTGACAGGTCCATTGTCCCCAAGCAGTTAGCAGTCAGTTAAACCATTTATACATGCCGGTTACTAACCTACACTCATGTAAACTAAAAGGGTCTTTAACACAGCCCACATCAGAGTGGGACATGACAAGCAGCAGGAGCCTTCAAGGTGTGCTCTAGCAAAGCCAGACTTTCAGCATTACAGCCACACAAAGGAAATGAGGTGGCATCTTTTCAGGGAGAGAGAGGGAGAGAATATTAAATACTGTTTCATCGGATATTTGGGCACCAGCTGTGCAGATAAAAGGCCTCCATTGCTTACTCTGCTTTTGGGTGGATTTGGCAAGCAATGTAACTAAAGTAGAATGGAAAGCTAGGAAGAGTATCAGGAGTTTATATGCCTTTTTGCGGTTTGCTGGGGCGTGCATTGCAGCAGACACATTTGAATTGCTAATAGGGCACGAGCCCTGATGCAGAAAGACAAACAACCCTCAATGATGCCCATATGTTTGGGGTGGGTTATGGCTTATTTTGGAGCATGAAGAACACCTCTCCAAGTGTACATTCATGAATAAGTATGTGTTTACAGTCACAAAAATGAAAGTACATCCTCTTTGAATGTCAAGGTTTTATGTATCGGGACATAAAAAAAACAAAAAAAAACACAAGGTCTTTAGGTCTTAAAGACCTAAAGCAGTTTTAGCTAAGGCCTTGTATGGTTAAAGTGATGTAAATACAGAACATGACATATTTATATCATGCCAAAATTTACTCAACAAAGCTTTGTATTAAATACGGAAGCAGTGTGTAGAAAACTAAATACAACCTGCTTCTATTGGACTTAAAAAGTAAGCTGCAGCCAATACCTTGTTTCTATTTTAAAATGTTTAGAAAATATTCATGTTTAGAAACTTAAATAGCTTTTATTATTATTATTATTATTATTATTATTATTATTATTATTATTATTATTATTATTATTATTATTAATAACATTGAAAAACAAAGTGCTAGTTTTTGTATTACTAAGAAACTTCCTGAATAATTGGCTATTTACATTGATGCATAACATAATCGTAAAGGCAATGTAAACATGTACACAGGTCCTGATAAAGAGGTATTCTCTATGCTAAATGACAGCCTATCGAGAGGGGGTTTTAGAACCTCAGGTTTCTTTCTTTTTTGCTTGTTTGTTTGTTTCTTGTCTTTATGAGTCTGCAGTATTTACTTTTTGGGTCCTGATTAAGTGACTTTAGATTCCCAACCCTACTATGTAGATGACATCCCAATAAGATCACTGGATCAGGTCAGATAATGCAATGCTGAGAAATCCCAAGAGCTACATTTCATACTCTCCAGGCCTCAGTTAGCATGTTAAATGTTCAAGTTCAAGACAACACAAGTATGGCTTGTTTGGAGGGCTTGCATGGCAACATGGCAACAAGGCTAAGGTCTGCAAAGTTGTATGTTTTCCAGCCACAGAACTTGGACACCTTGCAGTCACTAACCACGGTATTCCAGCGTCAGATGTGAAGCTCTCTGATAGCTTAAGCTTTGCTGAAACTGGGTCATGTAACAGGGTAATGAGTGTGGACTTAATTTATTTTCATGAAATGCCCTTAGTCGGACCTTAAGGAGATATTTCGGGGTTTTTTTTGTGTGTAACTATCTTACCTAGTGTCGAAAGCAGTCATAGTGCATTCTGTTTAGAAATCCAGATGATTTATTAGCAGGTTAGCTAAAGCTAAAAGCTACTCAGTGTTAATATCCACATAAAAGCTCTCACTTGAAAACAATCAATCTTTTTTTTAGGTTAGGTTAACATGGTGAAAAATGAACATTTCTGATGGTTTCTTTCTGAGTAACTTTCGCTCGTTAATTAAGAAAGCCGAATTTTCCAACTAGAGGAGTCTGACCACTGTCTACTGTTGGTAAGACCCATAGCTACTCATAAGTAGTCCATTCGATCCCAATAGAAAAGGACAAAAGAACAAAAGAACAAAAGAACAAAAAAGGATTAAGAGAATTTAGCATTGACGAATGTATGCTAACCTCAATGAACTGAAGCTACGTTGTGAAGTGGGCTAAAATTCCTCCACAGCAATATGAGAGAATGATGACATCATACAGGAAGTTGTTTCTTCCAGTTAATGCTGCTAAAGATGGTTTTAAAAGCTATTGAATCAATTCTTTCTCACTCTATGCTTCTGCATTTTAGCTTAGTTTTTGTTGAATATGTAAAACCTTACAATACGCAGAGAACTTACATTCATTTTTTAATGTTCATGTTAATCAATCAAAGCCTAGTTTTATATCTCTTCTAACCGCCTTTGACTCTGGGTGGTGTTTTTCATCTCCAAAGAAAACTGCCTATCGTAAAAATTCATTTTCTTCTGTTTGCATTCTGGCCCCAGACATCAAAACATCCAGTTAACTCAAGGCCTCTGTGTTTGCGCGGCCATATTAATGCAGCTCATTACTCCTGAATCAACAGGGCAAAAGGGCAAAGATGTGATGAAATTCACTGCAAATGAACCAAGCCACGTTTTCAATAGCTGGAAAAACGTCTGTGTCTTCCAGCGGTCATCTGAACCTTTTCATGCACATATAATTTCTCCAGGTTGAAACACTTTGACTCAGAATATCTCAGAGTACTAACTCAAATGCTTTTCATCTGCACTCGCTCCCCTGTCCTGAATGAGTTATTTAGAGAGCCACCTCGTTCCAGACACATATTTGAAAAGTGTAAATGTTAAAATAGATACTGAACACTGGAAACATTTTTAAATGTAAACAGGAAAGGATGAGCTCAAGGCTGAGTAGAAAATCTATTTACTCTAGATGGCAATGCTCCTGCACACTCAGCTGCCTCCATTGCTGTTACTAAAACAAAGTAATTACTCATCAGAATCAATTTAATTGATTTGTTATACTCAAATAGCATGCAAGAGTGTGTCAGTGATTATTTAAATGAGTGTACAAGCAGGACAACTAACATCAAAATGTGACTGTTCTATCCAAAGACGCCCTCTAAAAAAGCTGAACATGTATCACAAATATGCGTGTGGTATTTGTGTCCAGACGTTTGCTCCGGCGAGATCACTGAGCTGACCATCTGATTTATTAATCTCATTGCGAGGCAAGCGCTGAGCTGGACTGGTTGGAATTCATTGAATAAGAGGATGAAAAAGTAACAGTGCAGGAACTGAAAGCTGTAGTGACCTCTACTATAAAAAGACTTAAATCAGTACAACAGGTAAATCTCACGTGGCCGTAGTGGTCATAGTGGCGATGCTTTATCTTTCTGCATGTTTTGGTTTTGTGCTTTCTGTCAGGGATCACCGACCCTCGTCCCCGAAGCCCACTGTCTTATGGATTTACTGTGTTTTTATGCAGCAACACACCTGAATCAAATTAAATTGATCTCCAGCAAATTGTTATCAAGCTTTGCACAATCCTGTTAATGACCTATTAATTGGAATCAGGTGAGTTGCAGCAAAAAAAAAACAACCCAAAAAACATTGAAACCGGCAGGAGAGTAGGCCTTAATAAACAAGGTTAGTGATCCCTGCTTTATGTGTTATACATGATCCATGTTGTTACAATGAGGGTGACGGTCCACACTGTGCTAAACATTATGAAAGGGAAGTAGTTATTTCCCTTTCAAGTATCATTTAACTGTAAATTGAATAGTTGAACTATGTAATTATTAATTATATTTGTTTAAACCAGCACATGGTAGTAATTAGTTACTATTAAGTGGCATCAATTTAAAGAGAACCTACTTTTTTTTAAAAAAAGAAAAAGAGAGTTTACTTATGCCATTTTCTCAGTAGTGCACCCCCTATCGACGGCTAATTCCGCATCCATCCTGCATCCTACCTGTACTGTGAGCTCTCTCCAGACATTAGTTTTGAGTTAGAAGCTCCAGGGGTATAGCTATCCCTATCTCCCCATAAGGAATCCTTTAAAAAATTCCTGGATCTACGCGATGATCACCCCAAAATCTAATAACTTGTTTCGTTTTCCATTTCTGAGATTTCCTGAAAAAATAATTAAAATCCGTCCATTAGTTTTTGAGTTATGTTGCTAACTGACATACAGACAAACCATTGATTGCACTGACCTCAGCCTTGGTGAAGATAATTATATTAATTAACCCCAGCTTGCCACTACCGTGGCCATGTAATCAGTTTCTATCACTTATTTGTAAGGGAACACAAAACTTATCGTGAGGAAATATAAAAGATAAAAAAAATGTCCCTGTATCCTTTGGGGGTCTCCGTCGTAACGAGCCTTCATACATCTCTGTACTGTGTTGTTTCATGGAATTTCTACATACAATTTAAAGGCAAAAATGTTTAGTTTTTCTCTTGTTTAGTTTTTTACAGCCATTTCGTTTTATTCTAAGATTCTCAGTTTTTTAGTTAACCATAAATGATCAGCATTTCCTGACTCCACTAAAGAAACATGGCCATTACTGGCTGACATGAACGGAGAAAATACAACCTACCTGATGTACCTGCTCCAGTTTTCCCTCATACACGTCCCAGGCCACTATTTTTGTTTGCGTCCTCTTCCATTAAGTGTGGTTTCCTTGGGGCTACTGAGGTGCAGTGACTTACTGACAACACTATGCAGTCTGGTTTACGTGTCCCAGTGGAAACCAGCGAGTTGAACATTTTCTACGAGCTACATTTGAAAAGTTCACTTTATATCTACTTGACTTCATCGTACTGGATGTTCTTGGTTATAAATGGGTGATTTCAATCTAGACTGAATGTTGCAAAGCAAACGCCGACACACAATCCGCTGTTTAGGACTTTATATAATTAACTTTATGTTTAAAAAGAGGGAGTAACACCTTGTAATCAGCTCTTTTCCCTCAGCCCTCGTCCTTCAGAAATGAAGTTGTTTTTGCTACCACTTTTCTCTGCTGCTTCAGTTTTTACATATGAGTTCAGAGTTGTGCTTTCAGTGCAAGAGGAAGCACCAGACTGCATTTTTCTCCCTCTGACAAACCTGCCGTCACTTCTAAGAGACTGCTTCGACTCCCAGAGCTCCAGCTTCAGGCATAATTGTGGTGTGAACCAGCTTCTTAAACTGATACATCTCAAGACCCCCTGAGGTCCTCAAATCAGTCAGGGTATACCAAAAGAGAGGTTCTCCACTTCAACAGAGTTCTCTGTGCCAGGTGCATTACAATGCAGTCCTGTGTTTGGTACGCACAGTAAGCTCAGAGCTGGGGGGGAAATTACACTTTAAACTATCTTACTCTGTTCTTGTGTGCGGGGAGCCAACAGATAGTGTGCCAGCTGAGGTTGCAACTAGTTATGCCAGAGACAGACCCATAAACCTGCCTCAAACATTAGATGTGTGAAAATGAAATTGGAACCCAAGGCAGAGCCAGGATCTTTGCAACCCCCAGGACAAGATCTGAGAACGGAGCTGGGGAACTGTCTCCCTCAGGAGATTTTACCCAAACGTTTGGACCCAATCTGAAACAGATCCGTGGAAATTCTCGCCAGACCTTAACCGTCGAGCGGATAATTGACCCCATTTAAAATGAGGTTGACCTGAACGGAGCATAAAAGGGAAAGGAGACAAACGGAGATTAACTTGATCAATTAACAAGCAGCCACAAAAAGAGCAGCAGGATAACACTAATAACGCTCAAAGAGTAAACGTGGCGGTCAGTGAGGTTAAAATGATTAGCTAATAAGCTTCAAATAAAGTCCAATTTTAACCTCCTGAACCAACAGGAAAAGCTGTTGGAGAGAACTCATTAGCCTCATCAGTAAAACAACACTAAACATAACCTGAACATAACTGGACCAGTGAGGTCCTCCTAGAGAGCCAGAACCTCCACACTGGACCAGGATCACCTTAATTACAAACCACACAGCTCACACAGTGCAAGCAGACCAGAGATGTCTGCACATAGACAAAATATAAACCTATTTGATGGTATTTACTGTGTAATTGCATTACAGTGTTAGAGCTTTGTTTCCAAACCCAGCTTTTTCTTACACACAGTATCACAGAGGCATTGCCATGCATTTCCTTTCTCTTCATTTTTACTTAACTGCCAAAAACATCAAGGGGTTGGCATGCTGTTGCAGTTTTTAAGCTAAAGGTTGCGCTGGTAAATAATCTCATAGAAATTATTGAAAGGTTTTTATCATTCTTTCATTCATTCAGCTGCAAATCTGTTTTCC
The DNA here is from genome assembly GCA_028567055.1 of Leptatherina wallacei. Taxonomy (NCBI): domain Eukaryota; kingdom Metazoa; phylum Chordata; class Actinopteri; order Atheriniformes; family Atherinidae; genus Leptatherina; species Leptatherina wallacei. Next base: position 5,239,868 of record JAOXYM010000024.1, on the reverse strand, counting down.
ACCGTGTCAATATTTGCATTTGGCATTAATGTGCTGCAGCTGCATGCTAATATAAATCAGAGGAGGGGAAAAAAAGGAGACAGAGAGAGATTCACAAACCACTCACTGTTCTGTTTTCTGACATCTGCAGCTTCTGAGCCCTTCGCAAATGAGAACAGGCTGTTTCTTCTTCCTCACACAGGTTTGGAGACAGCTGTCTGGACATCTATCAATAAAATACGTGACATACACATACATTCGCTTACAGTTCTGTGCAAAAATCCTGAGCCTAACACCATTTTATTCAATACCCAGAGGAAGAGAAATATAGTGCAGGTATTCATTGAAATGTGCAAACATGAATGAAAATACGGTATAAAAAGCAAATTCTTCAACACAGTGTGACCCACTTGAGACAGGCTTTCTAGTCATTTCTTCAAGAAGTCTTCAGGAACAGTTTTTCAGGCTTCTTGAAGGACTTTCCCAAGCTCCTCTTTGGATGTTGGCTGCCTTTTATTCAGTTCAATGTCCAGATGATCCCACACTGCTTCTATAATGTGATGTCGAGGTATGGAGTCTGGGGAGGATTCATCCCTCCATCAGACTGTTGCCACTGATTTTCAGTCCAGTTCTTGTGTTATTTGGTATACTTGAGCATTTTTGTCTCCCTGTTTCTCTCAATTAACCCTTTATTTGTTTGGATTAAGACTGAAGCGAAGATTTTTTGGGATTTTTTTTGCCTTTCCTTTGGCAAACTATAACAATTATTATTATTTTTAACAAATCTGCTTGCTAGAGGTGATATTCCCTCAATCACTAACCAAGAAGAAAGATGAAGAAAATCCATTGAGATGGACTGAAAATGGCTTGCTTGCTGACAGTAAACAATGGAGTGGCAGTAAATTTATCCTTGAGGTTTCTGTTTTTGCTTTGGTGTTCAAACCTAATATGGTTTTCACAAGAATCTGTTTAGTATGAGCAGCAGGAGAGAAAGCGAGCTATCGTACATGATACACTACGACGCGTCCTACGTTACTTCCTCTCTGTGGTTTACTGGATGATCTGTTTGCTTTTAACTGCAAGCAAACTGCACCAGGGATCATTTGGAAGCAATGCAAGTCTCCATCCTCAGTTTTGGCCATACATAAGTCAAACAAGTGGTGGAAATGGCTCCGGCAGGTTTATGTCCACAAATTTTAAATAAAAGTATTTATTTTCACTGAAAACTTTGCTCTACGAAATGGCAGAGCTGGCAGAGAAGGGGTTAAGAACAACTTCTTGACAGCCAACCTTCCATGGAGACCATTTCTGATGAGGCCCCAGTAGATGGATCAACTAAAGGCACACCACACACCATGCTGAGATTTGTCCCGATTTTGACAAATAGCTCTGTGGGAATCATCTTGGTGGAGATATAGTATTTTATACTTGTTAAACTGTTATTTCAAAGAAATTGGAGGAAATAACATGCTAAAAATACAATTTAAAACCTTCTCTAGGCGCCTTTTTAATGCTCAAATGATTCATATTCAAAGTAAACAAGCTTAATGAACAAAAAAGAAACGGATTCCGTTTAAAATGAGTAAAAACGAAGACGATGTTTAAAGAAAACTTTGATAGAACTTCATAAAAGACTGGAGAACTATTACTCAAGGCCACTTAGAAATATTACAACAAAGCCGGGTAGCGGAGTAAAATATATAGAGGTGAGGGGTGGCTCAAGACTTTCGCACAGTGCTGTACATGCACACAAATGCAGACAGGAAGAGATCGGCCAAATGATACACACACACGCACACCTCTGACATAAAGATGAATAACACATATCGATGTTTCCATCTTCAGCTCTGTACGGGCTGTTGTGGCGAGACCACTGCTGCAAAGGGGAGTCAAGTTCAGCTCAATCTGCTCTGTCAAGAATTACATGTAATAGCTTTTATGACGTGACTGTGCTCAGAAGAGGAGTTGTGCTGCATGCTGTATTTGGCAAGGATGAGACAAAGCAAAGGGAAACTCAAAGGAGGTGAAAGAAGCTTTCCTGTTGAAGACAGAGGTCATAAAAGATGTAGAAGGTTGTCTGCTGACATCTTTGAGACACTGGGAGCGTTCCCGAACAGAGAGCAGCAAACAAACATAGACAGACACGTGCTAATACACACCAGAGATAGTTTCTTCTTCTTTTTTTATTTCTATTTCAACTCAAGACAGACTTTAACATCCCAAACCTTTGAGAGCGCTGTATGATTGGCAAATAAAAGAGCAATCTGAGGGAATCAATACAATGGTGGTTTGAAGGCCGACAGATGATTTCTCAGCTGACAATTTTTTTGCTATTTTGTGTTAAAGCTGTCTAAACTTCCAGTGATATTTGGTTTGAAAACTGACATAAATAAAGCAAGAGGAGACTACAGATGAATTTAAAGTACAAATAACTTTTTTTTATGTAACTATAAAGAAAAATTGAGCGCAGTCGGAGTAACTTAAGTAAAAACTAAACTAAATAAAGTGGACACCAGAGCGGAGGCAAATATGGTTGTTTGTGGTGAGTACACTCACCTGGTTAGGAACTGAATTTCAACAGGATATTTTGTCCCAAATGAAATGAAAATCCTACCCAATAAAAATGACAACAGTTTATCATAAATTTTGCTTTAGCTACTGAATACTTACAACTGGTTGAGCCCATAAAAGAAAAGGCACTTTTGCATCAACAGGAAGTGTCAAGTCGCTTAAATGACCAACTTCAAAAGAGCCAATTAACAATGTCTTCTCTAACTTTTAATCTTTGCTGCATAAGTCTGAACCCCCTCCAGATAGCAATGAGATGTCAAACTTTTTAGACAACATTAATCTCATATAAATAGATCCTACTATATCTAGCGACCTTGACTTACCATTGACTGCCCAGGAGGTGACTCATCCTATGTCTGATATGAACAATAAGTCTCCTGGGCCTGATGGGTTTTCTGCAGAATTCTTTAAAAAGTTTCAAACTAAATTGGCTCCATTACACTGTGTATATCTTCAATCCCAGCAGCAAGGTTCCCTTCCTTCTACCTTACGACAAGCCTCCATAAACTTGCTTCTAAAACAAGATAAGGATCCAGAGCTCTGCACTTCCAACAGACTTCTCTGATAAACTTAGATTCTAACATTCTTGCTAAAGCTTTGGCCCAATGCTTGGAAAATATCATGCCTTTCATTACTGCACAAGAACAAACTGGATTCATAAAGGGACACCATCTGTCTTATAATGTCCATACCCTTCTTAATATTATTCATTCGCAGTCTTCAGCTGAAACCCCTGAGATTGTTTCTGTTGATTCTGAAAAAGCATTCGATCGGGTCGAATGGGATTACTTATTTGCTGTTCTTAAAACATTTTGTATAGGTGATAAATTTATTGCATGGATACGTCTTCTTTATACATTTCCTTCGGCCAGTGTACCTACGAATTGGATCAATCTAAGTTTTTTCTTCCTGCCCCTCAGGGGCGGATCTACATGAGGGGGAGGGGGTGGAGGGGCAACTTTAAGACCTTGCCCTCTGACCTGCTGATTGCACGTTCGATAGGATCAAAAGTGCTCCATTTGTAAATCCATCTAATAACACCCTGTCTAAACCTCTTGCCTAACTTTTGCCATCCCATGTATAATTGTTTAGATCTGCCACCTTATCGCCTCGTTTGTTAGCTAGGCTTTGGCAGGTTTTTTTTGCTGGGATTTCTCGCTCTGGCATAGCATTTAAACTCCTGTATATCTCTGACCCACACAACTCAGTTCCAGTAATTCTCTCCATTTTACAAAGATTTAGCTTCTTTAGGTTATAAGGTTAATATCTCTAAAAGTGAGTGCTGACCAGTTAACTCCAAAGCTTTGCTATTACAACATCCAGATCTCCCTTTTAAGCTGGGCTATTCTGGTTGTAAGTATCTGGGGATTAATATAACCAGAACACTACTTTTCTCCTCTCTGACCATTTTATGGCACCTATTTTATGAAATGAAGCATTAGGTGGGAAAATCTCCCTCTCTCACTAATTGGCGGAATAAAGAAATGATCTACCTTCTTATGACATGTTAAGACCCCATGGGTATGTAAATCTGTGCTACGGCATTGTAAATTTGATGGTGGTTTATCACTACCTCATTTTCAGGTAGCCTATATTATTGGGCAGGTAATATTCAAAATATTGCTTCTTGGTATAATTCCCCTGATCTGCCACGGTATCAATTAGAAGTACAATCATGTATCGTTTGTTGGCTTTCATTCGTCCTTCCGTTTCAAACAACCCCTCTGGCTTTACAAATAATCAAATAGTCAGCTCTACACTAAATATTTGGCAGCAGTTTAGGGAACATTTTGAGCTTCAACATCTACTCTGGCACCTCTGATGAATAATCATTTATTTCCTCCCTAATCGTCGGACTCCTCTTTTTTCTAGCATGTTAAAGGATTAAGATCTTTTACAGATTTCTACACAGAAGGTAAATTTTATCGCTTTTTTATTTGTTTTCTAAGTTTTCCATGCCCCATTCTCACCTTTTTTTTGTTATTTTCATATAAGGCACTGTATTAAATCATCTTTCCTTGTTTCCCTTCCATGCCCCCAGGTCAGTTGTAGGAGGATTCCTAAGCTCTGATTTGAATAAAAAGTTAAAGTTAAATCAGCTTGGGAAGAGGAGCTGGGACGATCTCTGGAACACAATATATACTAGTTTCGTCTGTGCTCGTCTTACTCTTATTCAATTGAAAGTTTTTTATAGAGTTCACTTTTCTAAAGCTCGATTGTCACAAATCTTTGGTAATATTACCGACCGCTGTGATCAATGTTAAGCTTCTCATTGTAATCTTTCCCGTATGTTTTATTGTTGTTCATCAGTTTACAGTTTCTGGCAGAAATATTTTGTATGAATCTACAACCCTCTCCCCGTATAGCCATATTTGGTCTTCCACAAGAATACAAGCAGCTTTCTGTTAAACAGTTACAGGTTCTATCATTTACTTCACTTGTAAGATGCCATTTACTCTGGACACCAAGCCGCTCTCCATCTGAAATTCAATGGCTTCGAGATGTAATGTCATTTCTTAAAGGCACTAGGGGCAGGATGAAGAAATGAGACTCATTAGTAACTGCAGCCACCAGCCAAGCCGGCACGGGAGCGTGCACAAACTCTTCCCAGACTGTCCGTATTCACAGCACTACACTGATGATGCTGTAATGCTGTTTACCACGTGACGGTTTACTGCAAGACCACCGCGCATATTTTATGAAAGCAAGCACCATGTCAATCGACGAAGTAAGTAACTAACAATGTTTATTTTAGTCTAACTTTTAGTAAATTTCCTTGACAACATTAGTGTATTCATTCAGCAACATGACAGTCGACCCCGGTATAGAGACTGAGGAGTTGTCGTCACAGCGTATCGCCCCGCCCCTCCGAGCCGGCATCCCGCCATCTTTCTTGTACGCCGTCTCCGAGCTACGCTGATCGTAATCGGTCGTGACTGAGTCAAGATACCTGGGTAATAATCAGTGACTGTAGAAGGTCATACTGGTGTGTAAAGGACTGTGCCAGCTCTTCGAACAATCACAAGGTTAAAAAAAGGAACGCAGTACGTTTTTTCAGCATCTCTGGTGTGAAAACAAATCAAGTAGAGCATGTTGCTTAAGTGACGAGGAGGCGCCGAATGGCTTTGAGAGCTGCAATCAGAAGGAAAGAGATGTGGCTGTCATTATTGATTGTTTTGAAGTGTTTACTGAAAGATGCTCAAGCATGCAGGCCAGATCTCAGACTGTTAGTCATTACAAACATGACTACACCTGTAAATACCTGATAGGAATAACGCCGCAAGGTGTAATTTCCTTTGTTTCTAAAGGGACTGGCGGGCGATCTAGTGATCAGTGAGAATTGTGGTATCCTTCAAAAACTATTCCCCAATGATATCGTCCTTGCAGATCGGGGTTTTTAATATTGAGGAATCGATTAGCATGATGTGTGCCACTGTGAAGATCCCTTCCTTCACAAATGGCCATGCACAGCTGGAAGCTAAAGATGTTGAGCAGACTATTGCTCACCTTAGAATCCACGTAGATCGTGTCATTGGCGTTGCAGGAACAAGTACAAAATATTACAGTCAGCTGTGCCTGTGAATAATTTGCTCCTTTGCGAATGAACCAGACACTACGACCCTGGACAAGATTGTTGTTGTTTGCTGTGTGTTGACGAATTTAAGCCAAAATGTTGTTATTGCCTAGAGTAGCACTAAAGCTAACATGACGAAAGCTCATGTCTGACAGTTTATTTTGATCACAAATCAGACACATTTACTGTTTTCTATCTTATAAATAAATGCTTGAAATTATGGATGGGCATAATTAATCGACGATCGATTAATTGATCGTTAAGAATTTCATTGATGACATTATTTTTTAATAGATAAAACGAATGCATCTTTGAAGTTGTGAGTGCATATTTTCCAGTGTAACCATTGAATGAATCCCATTTAACTTCCACAAGAGGCGTTCATCTTGTAATGAGATCTAAATGAAGAAACACTGTGTTTTTTCTATTCTTACTGCATTTTAATATAGCCTATAAATACTAAATTTTAATTTTAAAAATATCAATGATTAATCGAAAATCGATCGTTAATACTCCAAATAATTGATTAAGACAATTTAATTGAATGCCCATCCGTACTTTAAACCATGTGACTACAAACATTCAGTGCTATACAGCAGCTGTTGATTACAGCTAACGCTACTGCACGTTAGGTCTCTGCGACTCCTTGCTGATCTCATATCATGTGTATTCTTTTACAAATCCTGCCCCTAGTTCCTTTAAGCTTGAAAATATAAATCATGCTTGTAAAGATAACTGTGGAACTTTCTCTGACAAGTGGCAACCTTTTTTGACATTCTTTAATTCATTGTAATTTATTTTTTTAAGGTTTTTTTGTACTGAATATCTACTTTTTTTCTCTTTTTTCTTTTAGTAATTTTATTGGTATCTGTTGTTCTATGTGTATGTGTATGTGTGTAAGGGTATGTGTACATGATTACATCTGTACATATATCTCCCTTTTCTTTTGTTCCCCTTTTTCTTTGGGGAAGGGTGGGTGGGGGGGAAACAAGACATATAAACATGGCCTGCTATAATACTGTGCTAAGTTGTGTAAAACCGAGGCTGTGACTTCTCCCTGTCTGGTTCTGACTCTGGGAACTGATAAAAGACCAGATCAATCAGATGACCTGAGGGGTCTGGTAGGTTCATGCTGGGTCAGAAGGTCACTGATGTATTTTGGTCCTAAACCATTCAGAGCTTTATAGACCAGCAACAGAACTTTAAAGT
>JAOXYM010000024.1:5201857-5218341 GCA_028567055.1 Leptatherina wallacei | reverse complement strand
TTATTAATTGCGTGAGCAATGTTAGTAGATCACCCGCAAATCATGGAAACACAACAGGCGCTAAATAATTGCGGGGCCATTTATTTAGCTGTTGCTATTTGGAATCTTCGTAAATCAGGGCCTAAGTGTTTTACATCTTATAGACAGACGATTGTGTGTGCTTTGTTTACCTAGGAAACTGCATCAGGATGAGCTTAGGGGGGGGGGCGGGAGTAATATTCTGAAAACAGGGTGATTCTTTAACCCTAGAACACTAAAGGTGGGTGAATTTCACCCATGCTGCATTGACTTTTGGCTAGAGTACACAACGTTAGTGTTCTAGGGTTAAGCAGTGTTTTGCTGGTATACTTGGGGCCTCAGTAAACACTGTTACAAATCACATATACTGTCATGGCAACATAAGAACATTACACATCTTATGTTTTTATATTTCCACCAAACCATATGTTCTACCAAGGTTTCTTTCAAAAGGAGCATGTGATTGTGCTTTAACCTCCCCCCTTGCCCAAGGGTTACTGCAAACAAGCACCCGTCTGACCTCTAGTTAGAATGAGGTCTTTCCATCTCTGGACAACTTGCCCTTTCGCTGTCACTGAAATGGCTAATGGCTTCCATACCCCTGATGCAAGAAAATTAGGAGGTATAAGACGACAAAATGGTCTGGTTTTGGTGTTTCAGGGACAACAGATTGTTTTCAAAGTAGTGGAAAGGGGGCATGCTCATTGTTAGAATGCATCATCAATCATCATTTAACAGCCTTTAAAGGGGTGTGTGCCTCCCCGAGGGACTAAAGGACAGCTGCCAAAGATATAACAGGGCGAGCCCACTGTATGTTTTCCAACACAGGTTGTGTGTGAAATAAATCTGTTTCCATTGTGTGTGTGTGTGTGTGTGTGTGTGTGTGTGTGTGTTTGTAAAAAAAAAAAAAAAAGTCCTTTACAATAACTATAAACTTCCTAAATAGAGCCAGTAAATAGGTCATTGTTCAGAATAAATGGTATCACTTGTTTCTAAAAGCAAAGATTTCTAGCTTCGCTATCCCTCCACAGTGAGAGCCGGCTTTACTCGATAAGTAGTGTCAAACATTATCATGACAAGGAGAAATAAGGAGGAAATGAAGAGAACTGTTGCTGGTGTCTTTATTAAATAACTATGATAGGCAATTTCTTCAAATTAAGTGTTTCCAGTGAACATTTAAGGTGGAGCAAATGCAGTAGATTCATTACTGATGATTGTTGAACTGGACTGAAACGGTCAAATATTCTAAAACTAGAGGCATCCTTCTACCTCTTCATGTCTGTTCATGAATAAATTAGTAGCTAGTGTTTAATAAGAAGCATTTTAGTTTCTGTTTATCACCTAACAGGCCCTGCAGATAGATTTTCATCTAAGTCTTTTAGAAAAAAAAAAAAGCTTTCAACTGCATCAACACTCCTACACCTCAAATTCTTGAACAGTTTTAGAGTTTCTGCTCCTTACACACTGACTTCGGCGACAATTGAAATGCTCTCATCTTCATCTAACTTGGAGTAAAGTTGTAGCACGTTAACTGCTTTGCTTTTTCCTCCTCTAACCTCCATTTTTCAACTCTTCAATCTGAGTTTGTTTTGCATTTAGCAATGACAAAAATGTTCAAAGAAACCATGCCAGGCTTATGCATATTATCCACTAATGTTTGTTTTTGACAAGATAATGGCAGATTTAGGAAGTTTGGATCTATTCAACCTCTACGAAAACAACGACAGAACGGCAAAGATTTATTCTCCTCAGACTTCTTAAATGACAACTTGGCGTGTGCCAAGAGAATAATTGACTAAAATTGACTAAAACGATTAAGAACGCATACAGCCCATTTCACTCAGTCCATTGTCATTTATATGCTGCATTTCATTGCTCTCTTAAAGATCCCTTCTCAAACTTGTCAACTGAAGTTACTTTTTTGAACAATAACACTTTTCCAACTTAAATTTGTTATGCCACCAGTAATTTCTTAGAAGAATGAGATCTTCTGTTAACATAGAAAGCTATCATAAATTAATAGTTTCTTTTCAAATTCTCAGCCCAGCTCTTCACCCTTCTCATGTGGGCTTGGGACACCGGAAAGTGATCGGGCATAGTTGACAACGTATCTGTTAGTTTGTACGGGAAATTATTTCCAACAAGATTAAAACGATTAATTAACAAACATACACTGGGAGGATGAAACATCCAATGTTTATTCAACACGGGACATGATAAATGGCTGCTATGATGGTCTCCTGTGTCAATCAGTCAGGATGGCTCATTAGGTCAGCAGATTCAGAGCCACTGGGGGATAGTTATTCAAATTCCTGAAAATATGCAGAGATACTAAATAAACCCCCACCTTGTTCATGAATAACATTAGACTCACACCAAGAGCTTCCTGCTTGCAATACAGCCACTCCTTATACAGTATTGCTGCTTAGAGGAGACTATGACCCTCAAAATTTAAAGCAACATATTCAGATTGGAAGGATAAGCCAAAAATGTGACCTATCAATCATGTTTAACCCCCCCCCCCCCCCCATCACATATACTGTATATCTACATGCACACAAGTAACCTATACACCAGAAACATACAAAGAAATTGTTAAATATCCATATTTTTTACACATAAAGCCAGCAAGCTTCAACAACTAAACTATTGGTACATTTATACCCGTGTGTATTTATGCGTTTTCATGCAGCAACACTATTTCTGCCAAATGTTAGATGCACATACTCAGTTGGACTTGTTCATGCAGCGTTGTAAATGAAGCCACTCCCCGTCTTTTACTCTGCAAAGAGAAAACCAAAATGATTCTTTGAATTCTGACTTATACAGCCACCATCAACTGTTTCTCACTTAATTGTAAACCAACTTTCATGAATTGTGGTTTACAATTATATTGGATTTGAATAAATTGGATTACAACAGGATTTGTTTTTCAGGATTTGTTTTTTCTCTTTTCAAAATACCGTGAAATGTTATAAACTGGTGTTTATGTAAAATAAACTGAATCAAAACTGCACTAGTTCGCTTTAAGCATGAGGAGCTGATATCATGCTGGTTACTGATTTGGGTAAATCTAATCTTTCTACTGAATATCCACAGCTTTGTTCGAGTTCATATCAACCGTTTTAACAACATGTTTTTTAGTATTTAAGAATCTGTGATAACCTCCAAATAATTATAATTCTCTGAGATCTGTTTGCTTCATAATGAATTAATACCCTAATTAAACTTAAAGAAGAAGGCAGCACTTGAATCTCACACCTCAAGACACGCGTAGTAAACCCACTTCAGCAGTCAGGACAGATATCATTAGCCTTCAGAAACATGGGCAAATGCAATGTTTATCTTAAATATTTCATTTTCATCTCAGTTGTCTGCCGTTGCAAATATGCTTCACAGCAGAAGAGCAGGATCTGTAAAAAAACTGCTGAAATAATAACTATTTTATTACAATGTTCTTCTGAAAGTTTTTCAAACAACATTCAACTTTGAAAGAAAATGTCATATGTGATTTTTTTTTTTTAATTTTCATATTTTGTAAAGAAATAAACATCCCTCAAATGAGGGGATTGCATATTTTTTCGATGAGCTGGGAATTCAGGTTTGGTAACTAAGAGTAAGGGTTTAGATTAGTCTGTCTACAATGAATGTAATGTCCTAATAAAGATAGTTTTCCAATTTTTCTGTGCCTTTCCTCGTCATTGAGACAATATACTCCTGGAAACATAGAGCCGTTTACATGCACACCAAAAATCTGATCATCACCTGATTCCTGGAGTTATCAGATGACTCAAGTAATCATGTAGATAGCATAACTTGATATCCTTTATTAGAAAATAGCAGTTATCTCAATATGAAAAATCTGAGAACACACCTAGATCTCACCCCAATATTCTGATGTCTGTCCCTGTGATGCAGTGGTGACCTATCCAGGGTTTGTCCTGCTTCTTGCCTAGTGGGATAAGCTCCAGCCCTCCAGTGACCCTGCATTGGAGTATGTAGGTTTAGAAAATGGATGGATGGGTTCTAATGTCATTGTGTATGTAGACTCATAAAACTGATTTATGTAGTGATTTTTACAACTGCGTAGGTGCAAAAAACTGCTTCACATCTGTCTTTTTGTCTTCGATTAAATAGATGCATCACAATATGAGCAGAACATAACAAAAGCACAATGCCGTGTGGCAGCAGGAAGTCGGAGTATAAACAGTCAAATAGTCACGTCATCTATTTCGCAGCTTATTAGCTCCAACATCAGCAGCTAACGCTAACTGCGGTGCTGCCATGTTCAACAAACACACGGTATTTTGAAAATAACAGGAAGTAACATCAATACGTCGTAGCCTATGTACGTACTCAAAAAAAAAAAAAAAAAAAAAAAAAAAATCTGATAACTGACTGGAAAATGTGAGCAGGGATTTTTGCACGTAGACCCTCAGATCTGATCATTACGATTATCTGACGACTGGGAATTATTGGAAGTAAAACTTGCTGGTTGACTTTGAGATTGTCACAACAAAATACTGATTTTGAAAAAAAATACTTTTGCAGGAAAGTAATGCAGTTGATGGGTCAATTAACTTTTATTTCAACACTCCACGACATTTGACTGTTTACAGTAATTTCCTGTGAATAATGGTGTGTTTAAAAAGTGCTGTATCAGGTTTTATTTCTCCATATTTCATTTTGCAGTGTGACACTGTTTGACAGCATGTTCATATCTTAGCCACGAGAGAAAACCTTAATTTAAAAATGTTTGAGCTGCTGCTTCTGCTTTCTGTCTGACGATGTATCGTATTTCTAACTGCTCCCATCCTCTGCTGTTTTGACACAATGCTCCATGTTTGTTTGAATGGCAAAGCATGTTGTGAGAAAACTGCAAACAAACTAAGACTAAAGATGTAGTAAAATTACATTTTCAGCTGTTTTCATCGACTCTTGCTACTTTTGATACTAGGCTGTACTCTTGTGATGCGAGAAAACCTGTAACTGGATAGAGGCATGTTGCACACATGTGGGTCGCTTTCACGGGCATGTTTACATGAGGCCACGAGTTAAGCTAGCACAAAATTGCCATTGTATGAATGATTGAATGCCTTCGCTTCAATGTTAGCTTGATGGAAATGGTGATGCTACTAAGCCTATTGTGTTACAATTAAAGTTTGATATAGTAAATCAAATTTCTGTTAACATTTACTGTAAATTATCATCACAATGCTAAACTAAACATTAAGGCTAAGTTCAAAGGGCAAATCTCTGGGCATGGTCCAGGCCAGTTTGCAATGCAGCCATTCAACAATCTAGAAATACAGACAAATATTCTTGGATCAGACATGCATGCAGCTGTTTTGAGCCCCTCCCAGTTTACTCTGTCACTTTTGCTTTGCACCACATAGCCTATAGCTACTATAAACATGTTGTTTTCAGACATGTTATAACATTTAATCTTTCGTTGCAGAAGTTATTCCTGCTGTCCGTCTTATTTAATGAGCAAGCATGTCTTTGTGTACTTGTGCTTTCTTCTTATTACACAGGCGCTCGAAAGGAAGACGATATCTCAAAGCCCTCTAAACTCTGGTAGCTGCTTTCCAGCGGAGTTCCTCTGTCTTCAGAGCGAGCCATGCCTCGAGCTCTGCCTGATGCTTCTGATCTCTTTTAGTCTTTTACACATTCTTGCTCCGCATCTCGCCTACGACCCACTACCTCACTGTATTTCTGTCTCTCTCTGTTTGGCGCCGGCCTTCCCTCAGCAGTAATCTGGGTTGCTTTCAGGAATCAGCCCGCCACAGCGAAGACCAGGAGGGGAGGAGAGAGACCATAAACTCTGACAACATGCCAGCGCTGTTATTTTCTTCATCACAGAACCCGTCTTGACACACATAATGGAATGCACTGGCAGTGGTTCAGAAAGACAGCAAGGAGAAAGTGGGCCACTGCCAACCCTAGGCTATGCAAATCCTTCCGCAGCCGTCTTAGTTTAGAAATCTAATGATCAGACTCAATACGAGCTTTTTCTATCCTCTCTTCTTCCAATCTCTGACTTTTTTCTCATTTCCTCCCTGAACTCCTCACTCCTCTTTGCCTTTTTTTTCCCCCCCAACCGCTCTTTTACTGGCACTGCCATCTGGTGCAAATGCCCCGGAGATGAACTAAGTTCTGGTATTAGGACTTATAGTGAGAGATTGGCACCGCTGCAGCTGGTTCCAGAATAATTTAGGTTTCGCCGCCGTGACTCATTTTGCCTCTGATGGGCACTGTGACTACTCAAGCATGCGCCTGCAATTAAGCGTTGCATTAAGTAAAAACTGCAAATTGCAAGGCAAGCATGAAGGTGCACTTGAGTAAAACTGGCAAATTGAAGAGACAGAGGCGGGTTTGTGAAAAAACAAATCAATCTATCCCCAAGTTTTGTCTCTGATGTTGTTACTCTGATTTTCTGGAACATATTGCAGCCGTTAAAATTGGAAATACTATTATGTCTGTAATATTGGTGCACACTTTAGTAACCTCACAAACTTTCAATGAGAATCAATAAAAACATTTTAATTTACAGAGATGAAGATCTAAAGAGGAGGATTTTAATCTAAGCATGATAATGGTGTGATGTAATAGCTTAATGATGCATTGAAAAGAAAACATTGATCTGATTGTGTCTTTTTAGGCAGGGGTCCGTCCAACATTTGCCGCTGCTTCCTCAAGGTTTCTCCCTTTCAGCCAAGCGAAGCACTCAAACATTACCGCCTCTCTATTTGATCTTCATGGGCTATGATTATCTCTAAGAGCTGCTGTCACATGCTGGTGGGGAAAGCAGCAGAGGAGCATATAAAGACATCTGTTTTCAGTTCGGTGACAGGTCTGAACATAACAATTTCACTTGAAACTGCTGTCATGTTTCCTTTTTGGGGAGAAATTATTAGTTTGGGTTCTTTTATATGTTTTATTTTATTTCTCAACAGAATTACAAATTGACTAAAAATAAATCTATTAGGATTAAGCAGTGAACTTGCAGATTGTTGCTTTGCTCTTAAAAGACCCCAGATTTTTATGACGGCAGCATTTCAATGTCTGATATATCAGGGTCAATAATTTGATTATCCTCCCAGAGTGCAGGGTGGCTGGGCACAAAGACAGTGGTCCACCTAAATGTCCAGGTGGAACTCTAACCGTAGCTGGACTCAACTGTCCATGTCTTTTTCAGAGTAAAGTCTTTATAGGGTTGATATCAGAATATTGTGTGCATGTAAGTATTTCCTCACCTAAATCTGATCAGAGATCTAAAATCTGCCACTACAGAAATGATTTTGTTAAAGAAGAGCTAAGGTTACAGACACTCAGAGCATTTAGATGTATAAGGAGCACTTTATCAGGTCCACCTTGCTAATACCATGTTAGACTCTCTTTCCCCTTCAGAATTGTCTTAATCAGTATTGTTTTCTGCAATGTAAAGCACATTGAATTGTCCTGTACATGAAATGTGCTCTACAAATAAATTTGCCCTGCCTTTCTTTGCCTTTGCCTTAATTCTTGGCTTTAAAAAGGTTTTGGAAACATTCCTCAGAGATTTTGTTCCAAATTAAAATGACAGCATCACACAGTTGTTGCACATTTGTCGGCTGCACATCCATGATGAGAATCTTCCATTCCACCACTCACCAAAGGCAATTTGAGATGATTTTGTTGCTTTGTGACATGGTGTATTATCCTGCTGGAAGTAGCCATCAGAAGATGCAACACTGTGATCATAAAGGGATGGACATGGTCAGCAATATTACTCAGGAAGGCTGTGGTGTTGGTACTAAGGGGCGCAAAGCGTGCCAATGAAATATCCCTCACATCATTACCACCAGTAGCCTGAATCATTGATATAAGGCAGGATGGATCCATGCTTTCATGTTATTTCTACCAAATTCTGACCCTACCCTCTGAATGTTGAAGCTGAAATGGAGTCACACAGACTTTTGGTGAGTCTGTGTGAATTGTAGCCTCAGTTTCCTGTTAGCTGACAGAGACACCACTCGTGGTCTTCTGTTGCTGTGGTCCTTCTACATTTCCCCATTCTGATGCTCAATTTGAACTTCGGGAATCTTTCTTATCATGTTTCAATGCCGAAATGCACTGAGATACTCCTCAGCCATTGGCTGATGATATTTTTGTTAAGCAATTGAACAAAAAAAAGTGGCCAGTTCACAATTTACAACTTTCCTCTTTTCTTAAAGCAGCTTTATGTTTAAGGAAGGCTGAGATCAGACAATGAGAAAAACCCAAGGGAGAAGGAAAAAGTACATTTCACACCAAAAAAATAACTCAAGGGCAAAAGAGGAGACAACAGAACAAATGTTGGTTTCACTCATGATCACACTGTGGTCTTCCTGGGAATGTGTATGGACTCTGGCTTTGTTCCAGATGGGGTCAGCGACATTACAGCTTTCATGAAATTCATTTCTCAGCAGGTCCCGCTGAATCTCTGCAGACTTCACTTTCATGCCAGATCATCTCAGTTCTCAGAGACAAATCGATGGCTGCTTGAAAATATAGCTTTTTGTGCTTTAAAATAAAACGGAACATTTTGCATGTAACCTCACAAATTCAGTCATAAATTGAACTGTTCATCCAAAACCACTGAAAATCATCAATCCTGTCATGTCTGAAATTGGCTGTGAAGAATTTAGTAGTAAATCTGCTCAGAAATGGATGATCTATGGAGACCTTCTGTGCGCAAGTGTGTATGTAGATCTACACGAATGAACAAACTTTGAAATGAATAAATCATCAAACTAATAGCAAATACAGGAGCAAACTGGAGGTAAATGTTAAACAGAGGAACTGCACAAACTGCAAATGGTGACAGAAGTTTGCAGTTACTAAAATCACAGATGTATCTGCATTATTTATGCGTCATCACACCAACGTTGCAGAGGGTGAAGAGCAATCCATACGATGACGAAAGCTCGGTCTGATCTCTGCTGGGAGGAAATGCTGCTTTCAAGTGCAGTTTGAACAGATGGTCTAAAACTGAATAGCTGTGAGAAGAAATACATGCAGAATTTTGCCAGCAAGTCCAAGGCTGTCAGCTATGATGGGACTTCTTTTTATTTTTTTTTTACCTGAGTTTATTTTCACTGGACATTATACAAGCCGTACAATTGGCTGAGATTTTTCCTGGCAGAGCAGTCTGGTGTGCAGACAGCAAGAATTACCTTCTGACATAAATCTCAGCCATTTTATACAAGCTGTCAGTAAGTTTGGCTGGCTTTGAGCATACTTATGTGCAGAACAGACTGACAGGTTTTCTTTAAATTTCCGAAGGTAGATACTTTAGTAAGACACTGAATGGGCATTTGTTTTCTCTCATTCTCTTTGACATGTGCACACCTGCTCCTCATTTGCAAAGGTTTTTTTTATTTCCTAAATCTTTTTTAAAGATAGATATGCCTCTTCACCCTGCCTTTTGAAACAATTGTGTTCTTTTTAAAAAATACTCACTGGGGATTATTGTTATGGTTATTGTCTGGGGGAGGAGTTCAGGGTCTCCCACACAAGATAGGCTCTGGTCTATCAAAATTCCAGTGACCTGAGAGTAGCATGAGCTTGCATCATGGTGAGTACTGAAAAGTCTTGGCTGAGACATAGAGCTCTGGTGGATACAGGACTCTGGGGGCGAGCAGGACCATCCCACAGCCAAGGTATGACAAAGTCCACCACAAGGACAGATAGCATTTTGTCCTGGAGGAGGTTGTGGGCAGGTGTTGAGGAGGTGAGGATCCTCCTGGTCAGCATGATGCAGCAGCAGAGGGCATGGATAAGGTGGGAGGGTCCACTGTAGAGGGAGCTGGAAAGACATCTAGCTACAAGAATCATACAGAATTAAGTTAATGGTCCAAGCTGTCTACGATGTGCCACCCAGTCCAGTGAACCTGCATGTCTGGGGCAAGAGTGACTCACCAACATGTGTCCCGGGAAGGGACTATTAGAACACATCCTAAGCAGCAGCCCAATAGCCTTTGAGGAGGGCTGCTACTGCTGGCAACATGACCAGGTGGTGAAATCAGTGGCTGAGGCCATCAACCGCCCAGTGGCCAGCAACATGCACGTTTGCCAGATCGTCGTCATTTCCCAGTGTCTTCCTTGTTGTCCTTGGTTGCTTCTTAGTTTTTTTTGGCTTTTTTTTTTAGCCTTGTTACTTTTTGGTTTTCCTGCCTGTGCTGCACCTTTGTTTTCCTGATTAAACCTGTGTCCCCTACGTCCACCATTTAATTTCTCAGCGCAGCTGAGGTGTTGAGATGTTCTGATTTGGTGGCCTCAGGATTGGGTCTCTGCTCTTTGCAGATGATGTGGTACTGTTAGCTTCTTCCGGCCGTGATCTCCAACCCTCACTGGAGTGATTCACAGCCCAGTGTGAAGCAGTTGGGATGAGAATCTGCACCTCCAAATCCGAGACCACAGTCCCGAACCAGAAAAGGGTAGAGTGTCCTCATTGGGTTGAGAATGAGTTCTTGCCCCAAGTGGAGTAGTTCAAGTACATTCAGGGTCTTGTTCATCGGTGAGGGACGAATGAAGTGGCAGATCCACAGGCGGAACGGTGCAGCATCAACAATGATGCACACTCTTTATCGGTCTGTCATGGTGAAAAAGGTGCTGAGCCAGAAGACAGAGCTCTCAATTTACTAGTCAAGCTGTGTTCCTACATTTGCAATTTCACTCTGGGATTTAAAATATTTTTCATTTCATTCTGCCCTTACCTATGGTCATGAGCTGTGGGTAGAGCCCGAAAGAATGAAAACACAGACACAAGTGATTGAAATTAAATTTTTCTGCAGGGTGGCTGGGCTCTCCCTGGGAAGAAGGGTGAGAAGCTTGATCATCGGAAATGGGCTCAGAGTAGAGCCACTGCTCCTCTGCATTGAGAGGAGCCAGATGAGGTGGCTTAGACATCTGTTAGGATGCCTCTTGGAGAGGTTTTCCAGGCACATCCCACGGTGAGAACACCCAGAACTCGCTTGAGGGACTACGTCTCTCGGCTGGCCTGGGAAAGCCTCAGGATTACCCTGGGGGAGCTGGGAGAAGTGGCCAGGTAGAGGGAAGTCTGGACCTTTCTGGTTAGGCTACTGCCCTCATGACCCGACCCCAGAAGAGTAGTGGAAAATGGATGGATGGATAAAACAAATGAGGATCCAGAAAGAAGTGAACCCAAGATAATAGATCATAGGAAGAGTGAATATCTCACAATAAAACCCTCTTCATCTTCATGGGAACTACCAGGACCTTCATGAATAATTTCAAACAAAGGCAGTCATGGGGAAGACATTAGCAGAATTCTTCGTAAAGGTGGAAAACACTTTTTTTTGTTTTTTTTTACACAAAACAGCAAAAGTAAGACATGATTTGTGATTTCCTTTTTGTTTGCTACTATATGGCTAATAGCTCCCATTGTTTTGTAACACATTGATGGGACAGACATCTTTGTAATCCACAGTCTCTGCTTTCATGTGACACCTGGTTTGTCCGGTTTGCTTGAGGTGAAGAAATAAGCAGAAGCTCTAAAGTGGACTTTCATGCTCTCTTGTTTTTGTTATCTTCCCATATAATTGCTTGTTGTTTATACTGTGTTTGTACTGTTATTTGGATGCCATTGCTTGGTAGAGTCTTATCTTAGTCTCTCCCCATAATTTTGGTATGCTACATGTTTTTATTGGTGCTATAGCGTATGCAAGAATCTTCTGCACATATCTCATGCTGACCCCTGTACAGAGCTCTCTTATCAAAAGGAGGGTGGTAACCCTGAGAGCTCTTTTTTTGTCATGGCAAATACTTTGAAATGTACAATTATGAGTTCCATAGATGAGCTTTTAGAGTATTTATAACCGCTGGATTGGGCCTTTAATGAAAAACCAAAGAGAGACAAATTGTTTTTAACTGCCAATCATAGTTTCATTTTCACTCAGAGTGATATCTCTGTCTCTGTGTCTGATGTGTGCAGGGGATGACTTTTTTTTCCTCATCCAAGAGAGGAGAGAATCATCCTCTCTTTGATGTAACTGAAATTGCATCGCGATGGCAGCCAAATAACCCTGACAGGGCCACTGTGCTTTTAGTTTCATTACTGGATTTTTGATAAAAATGTACTTCCTTCAAACAGTCACCATATTTGCAAAGGATGAAGTGATTTTCTGTGATGAAGAAAGAGTGGGCACAGAGTCTACACAGGACTGCAAGATTACAGAAAATATACAAAGCCTGACTCATAAAGAAGATGTGGTTTGATACAATGTAATGAAATCTTAACACTGTAATTTTCCACTGTGGTAATTGGGAGGTGTTTTGGAGTGTTTTTTAAACTCGAAGCAATGCAGGGAGGAATGTTTTATTAAGATGCCAATATCTAATCACACCCTGATCTCGCCAAATCCATATTGTTTGATATATGACATGTGACCCCAATATGTGAGTAATTATTGTTTCATCTGTGCATTGCCTCAGATGTGGAAGATGGCAGGGCAGGATGGTTCAGGGGGCCTCAGGGAACACAGAGGGAGAGTCTGTGTTCTGGGAACCAATTCAGCTTTTGTGAAGTGGTTTTGATCATCCTTCAGGCTAGACAGACCCTGAGATGGGAGTGTGTGGAAAGAGCAGGAGATGTGAGGGGATAGGCAGGTGGTATGTCCCCCCTGTGTTTAATTCTCATCTAGATGTGTGTTTGTGTGTGCTTTTTTGGAACGGGCAGGTTTCAGAAGGTGCTTTGTGCAGGGATGGTTCCTTTTTGCCACTGCAATACGATTTGTATGCTATAGTATGTTATAAAAACTCTCATTTTCCTTTTCCTTTTCCTTTATCGAGTTTTGTTTTCAGCACACTCATTTAATTCAAAATGCTTAAAGAATTATTTTTCTTTCAAAATACTCAAGTATGGCACATGGAGAAATAATGTGATGTCTTCCATAACACAGCAAATCAGTCGTTCATTCAAATCTGAGATCCCAGTGGTCAAGTTAGAAAAAAATGGACATCTGACTGAATGGAAATATCCATTCAATTTGCAGTTTCATATGATGTCAAACATGATGAAAATGAAAAATCATAGCCAAATTTGAGTTCCCAATTCAAACATTCTCACTTCAAATTCATCTCGAATTGACCCTCAGTCACAGAAATCATTTTGGCTGCAGTTTGTACTGATCTATATGGAGCCTACACTAAAGCAAATCTATTTTATTGCATGGCCAGGGATTACTAACACGTATGAGAGAGATAATTAAGTCATGGCCACATGTTACTAATGCATCGACAACATGCCAAATGTCCGTATATTGTTTAAGTTTCAAACTGGGCACCTAAATGATCATTTATGCTCAATGTTTAATACATGCATGCATACAGACAGAGCCTTCTGGCCCTTATGCGTCTATTTCAGTACATTCTCAGAGAACTCGTGGAGCAAATGGAGCAGTACCACCAGAAACTATGGGGTAAGTGTTGAATAGTGTAGCTTACGAGTGACCTGCATAAAAGAAACGGAGGAGAAGCTGCAATGAATTTAATGACTACACAGACCACCGCCATCTACTATGCTGTTTCTTTATGTACATTCTCATGATCTCTTCCACCATCATCATGTTTGCTATTGTCTGAATCTAACATCAGAACTCAAGAGGACTCTGCACTGCCCTCTAGCAGTTCTGTCACCTGACAACCATTGCAACATAAGGGATGCTTGGATGTATGTGGGCAGTGACGTTCGACACCAAATCACCTATTATGTACATAAAGAGAGCATAAATGAGGCTTAAGCCCTGGAATGAAATGTCTCATACCAATTATGACACTGTGCTTAATCACAAGAGATCACCGGATATCATCGTAACAGACCATTTTGCTCTTTAAAATTTGGGGTTATTGAGAAGGACATGTCCCTCTATTGTTACCATAGCATAGGCAGAGTGTTTCTCACTTCTGTGGGATTTGTAGGGAAAAATAAAGTGGCTGAGCCTCTGCTAAATGGTGTATCTGGTGTTCCATCTCTTTTGTTTTGTAGCAAACTATTCAGTTTGGTGAACCCAGTAAGCTTGATTAAACCATTATAATTCATACCAACATTAAAATAAAATGAAAGTAAATAAACTTCCGGTCATTACGTAACAGAGATTGACAACATGATGGAAAGAATATCTACAAATCAAAGTTGTACTCATCCTGTCCGTAGTCTGGTATTATTACAATATTATCCCAATGAGATCTACACATTTCAATTTAGTCACCACCCTCATTTTTTATATAAATATCTTTAAATATGATTATCTAACTAAATTTAGACCACTTTGAATCAAAGAGGTTTAGTCACTTAATGCCAAAAGACACCAACCAGGATTCTGGTATTGAGTTCAGTTTGAGTATCAGTTGGTCTATAATTACATGTGATGATTTTTTTCACCCATTTCTTATTTACTAGAAATTAGGGCTGCCCAAGCAGTAAACATGCAAAATGTGATATTGTTTGATATTGTGATGATGACAAGAGTTGATATGACTTGAAGAATCCTTGAAAGTTACAGGTCTTGAACCAAGCAACCTGTGGTTGGAGAGCTGGAATTAAAGTGTCTCATGGTTTGTTTACATGTTTTATTCTGTTTGGTGAAGTTCAGCAAAATGTGAGCATTTGGGTTCAAATACAAAATTCCATCAAAAGCAAATGTTAGATGGTGCGCTTTCCCTTCCACAACAAGCTTCCCTTCCAGTTTCTTGGTAACTACAGGCACAGTTCAAGTGACACTGATTCCTGGCATCTGTTTAAGATACAGAGAGATTTCTATTGCAGCCTGTCTGACTAACCTACACATTAAACAAATATAATAACGGGACATCTTATGTGTTGAAAATGCGCCCCAAAGAGGTTCTGAACACGCTTCTGCCCATGCAAGGATCTTTTGACCAATGCAGATTTTCCTAAGTTTGTGACTTTTGTCCACTTGCAAATGAAGCTGTAGGGAACTAAAAGAAAACTTATAGGGTGAAAAATTTTGCACTTTAAGTCCCAAGCTCCTAAGCACAAGCTCCTTTATTTACATGGCAATGACAGAGAGAGCAAAGATTATGCTGTTTGTTTACAGGACTTATGTTTGCAATGAAAATATACAGGTAGTCACTGACTACACTGAAGAACAGAGGCATCGCAACATGTTACTGAGGATACTTCGGCTACCACGATATACAACAAACTGGATTTTCTGGAAGCAGCATTGGATTGGCCAGCATGGTTTCAGAGGTGGAGGCCAGATGGCCACCTTATGGTTTGGCATGCTCATTTAAATCCTGCCTGTGTGTTTCTATGTGAAAAGATTCAATTTTTTTTGTTAACAATACAATGTGGACGGAACATGGGAGAGAAATCTTTCCCCTAAGAGGGATAAATAAAGTATTTTTCATTTCATTTCATTTCAAATATTCTGTTTTGCAAAATACCTGTGTTCATGTGTATGATGAGTGTAAGAACGAGCTGCTTGCATGGTCAATCATATTGACAGTGTTCTTATGCAATTGGCTTTGTTTACTTAAAATGATCCATAAATCTGATCTTTAAGCTAATACAGGGCTATTTGTGCAATTTTTTTTCTCTACAAACACTGCATGATGTGAGCAGATCCTGAAAATAAAAGGGTGTGGACTGCTCTTCTGAACACTCAGTCGAAGGTGACAGTCTGGGGCAGGAGTAGAGGGACCATGTTCATCCTGTCTCAACACAAGTAGGTCACAATCCTTTTACTGACTCAAGAGCATTAACGCATCAGCTGCAAAGGGTCAGACCTGCCTGTTGGTGCTCAGAGCCAAGAAAACCTTACACATAGACATACACACTAAATGTAATGTTATAAAGCATCTGTTCTCATTATACGCCATTATATGCAGTGCTTTATGAACACAGCTATTATTTAATATTTTGCAGGGAATGGCAACAGGCAGCTTGAGGCCCGAGGGCCATGTCTGTTCTGAGCTTATCAGCATCAGTTATTTCTCGTGTGAATGAGAAATGAAATTGGTGTCTATTAGTTCCACATGGAGGTTGCGTTCCTCACATTACTGAAAGTCAAAGCATACGTGTGCATTTTTTCAAATCTACTTTTTCTTTTTACCATTTAACAACAATCCATAGTGAAGCACTTTTTCAGCACACTTAAAGATAATAAACTCACCGTGAATTCAGCAGTGAAAATCTAAACTTGGATGGAATATATTTGACCCTATCCCATTCAAGTACGCTAAAGACAGATTTCTTCTTTTGGACATTCTTATCACATCATGTAACTCGAAAATGTTCAGGGTAAACCTTTCGTCTCTTGTTGAGAAGACTAAGAATTCAGCCACTTGTCTTTTTTTAATCACTGTCCTCTTGTTGGGTTGTGTTTCAATAAGCTTTATCAAGATGTATGTCCTTCCCAAATTTTGTTATCTCTTCCAACACATCCCTGTTGTCATTA